>CAUYQV010181485.1:0-60957 GCA_963574575.1 Galagoides demidoff
GGCGCCTGTGGTCCCAGCTACTTGGGAGGCAGAGGCAGGAGACTCGCTTCAGCCCAGGAGTTGGAGGTTGCTATGAGCTGTGATGCCATGGCACTCTACCCAGGGGGATAGCTTGAGGCTCCGTCTCAAAAAAAAAAAAAAACAACAACAACAACAACAAAAAGATTTGCACTTATTAAAGCAGGCTGTTAACTCACTTGAATACTAAATCTTTTCATGGCTTACTCTTTTTGATGTTGGGGTATGTTTAGGGTAGTCTGTACAGCTAGCATAACCCCACTACTAATTTGGGATATATAATGAAGGTCTGGTGTTCAAAGAAGTGCTTCCAATTATGCCAGTGTGTACTCTGTTATTCTTACCCATGCAAACCCCGCGTAGTTATTTGGATTATATCTCCCAGTGGTCATTTTTGTCAGTCCTTATGAGGCTCCATCCTACAGACACATAGCTTAGCATTCAGCCACAACTTCCAGGGAGACATCACAAAATTCCTCCAGCCATTTCTACGAAATGCTTCTTTTTTTCCTGGTACTCCAACTGCAAACCATAACCGTCTTAGCTTCCGTGAATTCTAATTTCTCTCCTCAGTTCAGCGACTCAGTTGTTCGCTTTGATTTTCATTCTCTGCTACATGGTTTGAAAAGTGTCTCCAGGGAGAAATTCAGAGCAATTTTAGATCTTATGTAGATATTTCTTTTCTTTTCTTAGAGGATATGGCCTTGTAATACCTGTTGTACAGTATCAGAATATATATGTTCTTTACTTTTGTCTTTAGGAAAACAAAAATTTTAAATCTTCATATAGTTCAGAAGTGTTAGTGTTTCCTATATTTTCTACTTCAAAGTCGTGTTTTTTCCTCATAATTTTATCTTTCATATTTAAATTTGTAACCCTCTAGTATTGATTAGTGGATTGATGTGAAGATTCTATTTTACATATGGTTACCAAAATAATCCAGTACCATTTATTGAAAGGGCAATCATTTCCCCCACTAACGTACGGTGTTTCCTTTATTGTAAACCAGATGCATGATCTATGAAAGTCTCTTTTGATTCTGTGTCATGTTTTACTCTGTAGTATGTATATCCTCTCTCCCCAACCACTTTGTTTTAAATATTATTGCTTTATAATAGTTATTAGTATTTTTAGCATAAATATCCTATATTTATTCTTTCTCAAAAATTTTTTTCTCAACATTATGACAAGCTCAAGTATTTAATAATGAAAAAGCCTTCCAGTAATCTCTCAAAAACACTAATTTAGTGTCTTTTGGATTTTCGTATTAATTTTAGAATCATCTTGTTATTAATGGAAAAATGTCCTTTTGGGATTTTTTTTAAGTAGTATTAGGAAATAAAATTTGGAGAGAGATGGCGTCTATACAATAGAGTCTTCCAATTGATTAATATGAATTTTCAATCTTTCATTTTGGTCTTTTTAAAATTTTCTCAATAATGCTTGCAGTTTCTAGAATAGAGGTTTTTTTTTTCTTTACATGTTGTGTTACACTTATTCCTAAAATAAACATTTTAACTTATTATGAATTGTATTCTTTACTTACTTAATTTTCTGTCTTGCATATGGATGTTGAATCTAAACACTTTGATAAATGCACCACGAATATTTTATATCAAAGAGGAAAATGTATCCGTACTACATGCAGTAATATGAATGCATTTCATAGATACATTATTAAATAAAAGCAGACAAACAAAATAAGGACGTAGTATGATTCCATTTATTTCAAGTTCAAAAAGAGGCAAAAGAAATTTCTGCTGTTAGATGTCAAGATAGTGATGACCTTGGGGTAAAGCAACGAGAGGAGGTTACTAGATGGCTGTAGATTGATAATAATGTTCTACTTCTTCATTGGGGTGTTACTTACATTAAACTTTCCGTAAGGAAAAAGTCAAAAATCTGTATAATTGTGTGCACAGCTTTGTATATTATATGTTTGATTAAAAGTTTAAAATATAAGAGCAGAGATGAACCTTACTTTCAGTTTACTTGTACTATTTACCATACGTCATGTTTTAAATCTTATTTGCTACATAGAGAATAAAAATGGGTGAAATCAGTGAGGGGGTGATGATAGGTATAAACCTTGGAGGCGATTGGCATGATTTATACACTATGTATTCCTCAGAAATGCCCAGTCTATGACATCTTTCTTTTTCTTTTTTTTTCCACTCTGGGAACAGCTGGCTACAGTTGAGTTCCTTCTAAATTACAAATAATCTTTGACTGCGGAAGCTCTGGGGAAAAGCTATGCTGGAAGCTACACTGAAAACGTGTTTGCTTGAACAGTGACAGTCACGCAAAGCCAGAGTAGGAGGTGGGAGACAAGGCACCGCTTGCTGGTGACAACAGCTGCTAAGCAGAGGCAACACCGTGAGGGAACGTAGGTCACATTTTATGGTTAAATGTTAACACATTAAATTCCAGTTTAACCTTAGGCACTGGAATGTCCTGTACCCTGAAAAGGATGGTCTTTAGTTCTAATCATCGCTATTTATCAAAAGCGTGCTAAATAGCCACGTGATATGCATTAGAAAATGTCATGTTTCAGAATTGCATTTTTTCTCACCTAAATATGATGTGAGATTATGCAACTATACTTTTGTTCCATACATTTATGGCCTACTTTTAGTAAATGCACCAAATGTATTGCATTATGACCAGCTCAAGTGTTTAATAATGAAAAAGCCTTCCAGCCATCTCTCAACAATTTTCATCTGACTGCTGTAGGAATGTTTTCAGCATCTTCAGGTTTGCTCCCTCTGTACATGTTGAGGATATAGAATTCATCTAAATAACATCACACTGCATGGCTACATTAATTCTGTTGGATGGATTTCCAGACTTGCTAACAGATCCTCACAAAATTATGCCCAAATAAAATAAATATACTTTCCCTCTCCAATTAAAGCCTTAAAAGCTTATGTTAACTCTAAATATGAATTTACTGATGTATAACTTTTACTGTTACATATTAAATAGAAATTCTTAGCAGGAAAAAATATCCAATATAACTCTTCTTTATACCACCCCTGGGAATAAGAAAGCATTATAAATTTTGGACACATATGTCCTTAGGCTTTTTGAGATTTCAAATCTAAATTAACTATAAAGAATCTTATAACTATATTTTAAAGCTATCACAATGTGCGAGTGTTCAGCACACCCCTGGGCAAAGGGCTTACCTACAACTTGAACTTTACCTTAGAAGTGAAAACAACATAACCTAAACATTTGTACCCTTATATTAATTTGAAATAAAATATATAAAGCTATATTTGAGCTCAGCATAATCATGTTATATGTTATTAGTAACAGTATTTCATTAGCTTGTTTTATTCTAGCTCCACATTAAATAATCACAACTCCATGTTCATTTATTCATGTATCTTTAAAACATTAAGTTTAAGCGAACAGTGATGTTTATTTAGCACTGTAATAGCTGGCAAGAATTTTTATAACCTTATTTCTTAATATTACACATCCAAAAAACTTCAGTACTGTGATTTAGTGTTGTACTGTTATCATGTTATTAAGTCAGTATCCATAAATTAGAAAAGAATAGCAATTTAAATGTTTTAGTGTTCCAAGGGAAATCCCTTAATCATATACATGGTTCTAGTGCCAGTTTTTACTATTACTTTTGTTCTTTCATAGGGAAATCATTTTGAGCATGTGAAATTTATTTTCAGGATGGACATCAGCAACAAGAATATGGAATATGACTTTTCAGTACTCATTCCCCACAAAAACCATAAATTTGAACTACTAGTCTTGCACAAAAATACCTTCATGAGAGCTATGGAAATGAGGTAAGAGACTACAACACCTGCTATAGCACATAAATAATAAAAACCCATGGAAGGGGGTAAAAGGAACAGCTTGACATTACTCTCATCATCCCTTCCCAACCCCAGAATATCATGGAGGGAGACACCCTCCACTTGGGAGAAGACAGAAAGGAGCATCAGACTTTGCTTAAGACTCTAAAACTGGGCCTGCCACAGGTCAGTCCTATGGACTCAGGATACGGGCCCATTCCAGCATCTAACTAGACCCTGCAGACTCAGCTCAAGATTCACCCCAACACCAGGTCAGGTCCCATGAGGCAAGATTTCCATCCGGCTTCCACAGATATAAACTTGCAGTCTACCAGAGCTCGTACAACACACATAAAGCACAATGCATAATGTAAGGGGGATTCCTCCCCCCCTCCTTTATATCTTTGGCGAACAGCAGGCCATCAAGTTTACCAAAGTATTTGCCACCCTCCATGAGCTCAGGCAGGAGTAAATAACAAATAGTAGGGTGAACTAGTAGGTTCAAAAATAGCACACTGTACCCCATGACTGTATCAATGTACACAGCTTTGATCTAATAAAAATAAATAAATAAATACATAAATAAAGAGTTTGAGCAGCCCCTGAGGGATTTCCCACAGAAAAGTGCCCTGAAAGGCTGGAAAGCTGTTTTTTTCCATCCAGGTACTGCCTCCCCTGGACCTATCTCTATTCATTGCAACTGAGAAAATAGTTTTAAGCTCTGGCTGACCAGGAGCTGCAGCCCCTCTTCATCCCTTACAGCCAAGAGAGATGATGGAGTTATTGGCCAGAAAAGCAACTTCAGAGCCCCACTGTGGCTTTGCAAAATTTTTCAGGCTCCTGCAATCTAACCACAATCTACCTTGCTCCTTCCTCCCACCACAGTGGTGGTAGAGATTAAGCAATGCCCTGGTAGCTACATTGACATTACTCTCTACATTGACATTTAGGCTTCTCCTAAGCCTTGGGGCACTCAAATACTCCACCTAGGGGAGTACAGTCCACCACAGACACAAAAAATCATCTCGGAAGCTGGCTGTGTCACACACACATCAACCAATGACAAGGAGAACAATTCTATAGCTCATCCTAGCATCTAAAAACTCAATCAAACATGTTTGGTTGATTTATACTCAAAGTACCACCCAGCATCTAGGAGACTGACATGAAGCTTTTCAAAGGAGATAAGATAATGGCCAATAAATATACAGAAAAAAAAAAAGCTCAATCTCACTAATCATCAGGGAAATGCAAATCAAACCCACAATGAGATATTACCCAAAAAGTCCCAAAACACTAGATATGGAGAGAAAGGAACACTTATACATTGTTGGTGGGACAATGAACTAATACAGCCTCTGTGGAAAATAGTATGTGATTCTTCAAACACTAAAAGTAGACTTACCGTTTGATCTAGCAATCATCCTACTGGCTACTAACCCAAAGGAAAATAAGTAATTTTATCAAAAAGGACTTGCCCTTGAATGTTTATTGCAGTATAATTCACAATCAGAAAGATGTAGAATCAACCCAAGTGCCTATGAATTCATGAGTTAATTCACAAAAGGTGGTAAACCAGGGAGTATTACACAGCCATGGAGAAGAATGACTTAATCCCTTTTGCAACAATTTGGATGGAACCAGACACCATTATCATAAGTGAAGCATCTCAAGAAGGGATAAACAAACAGTACATGTATTCAGTGTTAAATTAAAACTAACCTATAAGCCCTCATATGCACAAATAGAATTAAAATTCATTGGAAATAAAGCAGGTGGGAGGGAGGAGGAAGGGATGGGTGAAATTATAATTATATCTAATGGATATAATGTACACTGTCTTGGTAATGGACACTCTTACTACCCTTACTCAAAGAGTACAAAATAACTCTAGGTAACCAAAACATTTGTACTCCCATCATATTCTGGAAGGAAAAGATGAGTTATTTGAAAATATATACTTAGAACAGAAAATATTAAAAAATTAAAAGGAGTGAGGTAAACTTCTAGAATTTAAGGGACAATATTAAAGAAATAAATTTTTGAATTATTATAGAAGTTTAAGAAGGAGAAAACAGAGACACAGGTAAAAAGCTTACTAAAAGAAATAAGAGCAAAAAGTTCTCCAAATATGAAGATATAAATATCCAGGTACAGAAAGATGAAAATATCTAATCAGATTCAATCCAAACAATATTCACAACAACCAAGATAAGAAATCAACCTCAGTGTCCATCAGTGGATGAATAAGTAATGAAAATATGACACATAAGAGGGAGAATTGATGATATGTTGGCTGATGGGTAAAAAGTTTTAGTTAAACATGAATAATTATAAGAGATGTATTGTACAATAACAGGACTTTTGTTAATAGAGTAATTTGAACATTATAAGACACTTGCTCCTTCCTCCCACCCCAGTGGTGGTGGAGATTAAGCAATGCCCTGGTAGCTACAGGGCTTCTCCTAAAGCTTTTAGGTATTCTCATTTTAAAAATATGTTAAGTAATGCCTATGTTAAATGCCTCAATTTAGCCATTATATTTCAATTCATGAATATATATTTTAAAACTTCATATTGCATATTATAAAGATATTTATTTTTCAAATAAATACATGCATTATAAAAATAATTAAAATTAAAAATTATTTTAGAAACTTCCACAATTCTATTAAAATAATATGAATATTCAATGATTAAAGATTAAATAATAATGAGTTAAGAAGTCTAAAATATGAATCCTATATACTTTAAAATAATATAACTTTCTATGACAAAATTGTAAATCCATGTGGTTTTGATTTGAATTTGCTTGATAATTAGTGAGGATTTTCCTGAGAATAAATGCAAATACAAACAAAAACAACAAGATAAACACACCTGCTGAGTTTTTTGTTTTGTTTTTGTTTGGTCTTCTTTGCTTATTGCAAGTAAAAATTATCTAATCATTTTGGCAAGTAATGGTGACAGTAACGGCTAATAGTGACAGTAAAGGGTAATATTATAAGACTAAATAATGAGCAATTTTTCCAGATTTAGCATTTTCTATAAAGTCATAATACTTTAATAACTGTAAAATGTCACTGTTGAAAAATCTAGAATACCTATTCAGCAGAGAATTTTTAAAGCAAGCCAAATCAATTAGAGCAGAGTAAATCAAATTGTCACTACTTTTAATTTTAAATATAAATGAACTATACATTTCCCTTAATATAACTTATCTTTAGTGAGAAAAGCAGCTTAAATTTTCAAAAAATCCTTTTACATAGAACTTAGGATGCAAAATCAAAATTATAATGTTCTTAAGGGAAGGGTAAGTCTTTTATTTCTATTGATTCTTAATATGTACAAATAATTTTACCTATTATCTATGGATCCTCAAAAGAGGCAGATATGTCAAAGCGAATTCTATTCCATCTCAGGAAACCAACTCAGAAAGACACATGCCAGCTCAAACAAATGCAGAGTAGAATTTACAGAGGGTGAAGGAAATAACTTCTCTAGTGAACAGTCAACAATCTTTCATTTGAGAAATCAACTCCATATTTAAATGGCATCATTAGAGAAGTGGCCAAAATTCAAACTATGTTTTCTTGAAAAAACATAGGTGTCCTTATTCTGTCGTAACACATGTTGGCATTGCCCGTTTTAACCCTCCTTTTCTGTTATCTCATGTAGTGGATATGACCTGTTCTTACAAGGTGACATTAAAAGCGACCTAAAAAATATATGGATACATCAGCACAAAACTATTAGAGGATGAATCATTGTTAATTTGCAGCTCCTTATAAATAGCCTAGGTTAAAAGAAAACACAGAAATAGCATCTCATCACCACCACTTTTCTTTGGCCTGTTAAATCAAAGAAGCATACGCAAATGCAATCGTATAAGTTGCACATAATTAATGAATTTGGTCAATTATTGCTAGCAAGTTTCATATGATTAGGGGACATAGCTTCCAATTTCTTAAATTTAATCAGTATTTTAAAAATAAAGTTTCATTTATAATCAGATGCATTTTTATAACTATCTAAGCACTATACTTGAGATGGAAATTTATATATTCCCATTTAATTGAGTTTGTTGATTATTCAGTGTTGATGTCACTTAGCATTTGTGAGTCAAAATTTCTAAAAATGTGAGGCAGCATACAATTTAACAAATATATCATGACACCTTAGAGAGCTACATTTATTATTCAATAACTTTTACATTCCTAAGTTTGGAGTTTGTCACATGAGCTACATTAAGTTCTTAAGGATGTACTCTACTCACTAGTAAACCTGAGCACAATCTCAATTTAATATAAAACAACTGCCATTTTTGAATTAAATTACTATGTATTCATCTCTAAATCTCTATAAAATTTAATTGTCCTGATGTTTTTCTTCCAATATACATTGAAAGACATGTTGTAGCAATGTATTTATCTGATCCAGGGCTCATGTGTAGTAATCTGCATAATGGTGCATCTAATAAGATGGATTTTCAGTATAGGGTTATTATACCAGTTTGATATAAAAAACTATATCTTTGGATTTCTCTAGTGAATACTACACATTTATAAATGGTTAGTAATTTTTGGCCTCTAAATAGTAGTGTGATTTTAAGTGTAAAGCTCTGAATTTTGTAATCAGTTCCAAAAATATAGAGAAGACCTAGAGGACAAATATTGGTCTGAGGTCAGTTCTTGAGCAGTTCTACTTCTTGGCTAGGACTCGCTGAGTGAGCAAGTTGATCTGTGTCACCTGATTGATTATTATTTCTTAGATCTGCTGAGCTCCTTTAGAAATTTCTTCATATGCTTGTGAATTTTATTCCGGTTTTGGAGTTCTGTAACCTTAAATGTGTGGAAGATAAAATGGTCACTGGGCCAAGGGATGACTGTGTAGCACAGGAGGCCTCCAGGCTCCTCAGTAGCACCAAGAAGCAGCTTTGATGTTTTTTGTCTCTTTACCCATTCCCAGTTCTGAGGTGTGAAGAGTATTTAGCCCACTCCTCAAGCTTCTGGGCATCACGGAAACCACTCTTACAAGAGACTCGGGTGTGTACCAGCCACTTCTGGCTCTTGAGGAGCATGCGGAGGACTGACATTTAAGTTCGCAAACTCATCCTGGAAAAAGTGCCACATTCCTCTTTGGTGAACATCACTAAGGTCACTTTTAAAGTACTCCCCTTGGGAAGCTCTGCATTGAAGCCAGCACATAGCTCACTCTTCAAAGCAATGTTGGAACTCTTTTCCTGTAATGTTCATTGTTTTACCTTTGATGTTCTGAATGTCACCAACATGTCTTCCTTTCCATATCTCCTACACCTTCAGGTGAAAAAAAAGTCATGTGGGCCAGATCACATGAGCAGGGAGGATGTTTCAACAGAGTTATTTGTTCATTGTCTAAACATTCCCTTCGTAGTTTTGTGGGAGCTGCTATATTGCAATGATGTAATAGCCACACTTTTCTCATGCCAAGATTTTTAGTTAAACTTTTCCTAACCGTATCTCTATAAATCTCTACTTGGTCTGCTTTGCTTCTCACAGTCAACTGATAATTTTGATGCACAATTTGGGGGATTTTTGCCGTGTCTTTGTCAGTTCTGCTCATTACTTGCCACCCTGACCACTCTTCATCAGTAATACTTCCTTTTCCCTCAGGAAAATGTTTAATCCATTTGGACACCGCCATTGATTCGTGGCACTACCTCCATAAACTTGGAATAACATGTCCCTGATTTCACTTCCACTGTTTCTGAATTTAACAAGAAATTTAACGTTCGGTCATTATTCTGTTTCAAACCCCTACATCCTCTCGACAGTACACGAAACACGCGACAATAATGTATGCCACTCACCAAGACACTGCTACATGTCGACATGAATACAACTGTGAAACACTTGTATGTCAAGGTTATGAAATCTTACTGAGTAGTTTATACGGGGCTGTCAATGTAAGCACACAGTGGGAAGTTTACAAACTTAATTGTCACACACTGTAAATTGGAGGTAGAGGTAAAGGGAAAGTGGATGTCCCAAAAGACATCTCCCCAGAAACCTTCCTTGATTAATTTTAGAATTGTGGTTCTTTAAACATCATTTGGTGTATTATAAATACATTGGACATTATGTGGTTGATAATACTTATAGGCATATTAGAAAACAAATTCAGGCCATAAATCATAATCTTCAAAGAGCGCTTGAAGGATGTTTCCTGGTTTTGGAATTAAATGGCAGGCTATACAATAGATGAAATAATAGCCATTATAATAAAGTGAATTAAAAGTACCAATGATTAAAGGGAGATGGATGTTCTGAATAAAAAAAATTCATTGGGGTACTTATTTTCAAGGAAAATCAATCCTAAAAAGGTACAAAGCATGAAAATAATCAAAGAAATCATTTCATTTAATACTTACAACACATGATTTTAGCAGGTGCAGGCACACTCTGGGTGCAGAATACCACATTTTGACCTTGAACAGTACTTAGCATATGTGTGTTCCAGCAGGAGGCTGTAGTGTACCCTGAGAGACCACAACCAGATGTAGCTGAGGCCAGGATTCAATTATAGAGAAAAGAGGATCGATCCGTAAAGGCCTTTCAGGTGTTAGCAAAGCATTATTTGCTGCTTTTAAAACTGCAAGGTAATTGAATTCAGTATTTATTTTAGGGCACTAAAGAGGGTCTATGCAGAAATCCTTCATGCCAAAGGGGAAATGGTAGTTAAAATATTTTGAAAATTATACAAGTGAGAGAAGGAAACTAAAAATAAGACCCCAACTCTAACTGCCTCTATTGTATGTTGCTAAGCTGTTATAAAAACACATCAAACACTATTCTCTAAGATGAAGTTTTATGTAGGCATAAATTTATAGTTTGCCCAGAGATGGAAAACCAAATAGAGCCAAGTTTTCTTTAACTCAGCCTTAGTTCTCAGTGGATTTTGGACAACTCTCATAAACAATCAAGCATCCTGGTGAGACTACACGCAAGAATCTGTTTGGTATCTACCTTGCCTCGTTCACAGTCTATGTAATTTTTATTATGGTTTTTGAAACCCTTTTGGGATCAGAACATAATTTTACCAGGTGTAACTGTTCCTCATATCAGGATTGGCTAGTTTTCTAAACTCCATGGGGGCGGGCCAGTGCTGTAACAATCTTTTTGTCCATCAATCTTTGACTCTTGAGTAGTAAGGTTCAAAAGAGATCAAGAGTCAAACAAACATAACTTACGAGTTCCTAAAGGAGGACCCTTGCCTAAGTTAGAGACAGCGAGGTTGTTACTAACGAAATTCCAACAGATACAAAATGAGACCCTGATAAGTGGGTTACGGTTTGTTGTGGACTGAATTGTGTCCTCCAAAATACCCATGTTTATAACACCTGGCAACTTGGAACGTTGCTATAGAGGGTCTTTACAAACATGAGTAAATAAAAATGAGATCATTAAGGTAGGCCAGGATCCAGTGTGATGGGTGTCCTTTTAAGAAGAGGGATTTGGACACAGACATGTATGGAGGGAAGACAGAGAGAAGACAGGCAGAAGACCGCTACCTACGAACCAAGCAGAGACATTTAGACCATGGTGCACACAGCCTGCACCGAGGGTGGGGAACTCATTTTCCTATAATGTGTGCATATGCCTACCTAGCAATATTATTGTAATTTAGGTTTTCCATTTCTTGACTTTTTTATTATCCTCTCAAGTGTTTCAGAAATCAGGTATGTAAGGGGTGCTATTTTGGGGGCCTTTTCTGGACGCAAAAACAACAACCTAATTGTGTATTACTTTGATCCCTTGGCTCTGCTTTTATGTTAATGAAGGTTTATGTAATAATCACAAATTCTCTCTTTATTCAAACTGCCAGAACCAATTCTTTTTCTACCTTGTCCACCTCCCCAAGACACTATCCAGTTCCCCGAGACATTACAGAGGGCTTGAGAAACATCAGATTTAAGGATATCACCCGGACTAACAATGCCCTAGAGTTATTTTCACTTCCAAGACTTTCTTTTGATGTGTTTTATACCAGGAACAGATGAACAAACCACATTTGGAATTGCTAAACTATTTCTCAAAATATTTTTCAAATTTTTAAAAACCAAAATGCATTCTCATAAACACTTTGCCCATTAAAGCAGCGTGTGTTGTAAGGAAAATTCTTTCCATATGGTTCCGATTCGTTTACACTTAACTCATCAAAAAGTTGTTTAGAAAAAAAAATACTTGATTGCCTAGGAAATTGTTTTGATCTTTTTATTTCAAAAACAGAATAAGTTATCCAAAGTAAACAAAATCCAAAGTGGACAGTTGACGTCTGAATTCCATTCTGTTGTTCGAAGCTTCAGTGTTCCATATTTTCACATTCCTGCTGCCATTTCAAGGTGAGAAAACCTGAAAGTGTCTATAAATATGTGTGCTCTAAAAACCACATGAAAGTTTAGTGGTCATCCCACATATCTCTAATCATCCTCTTCTGAAAATATAGCTCAGTTAAAATACAACATAATAAACACTGCTAAAACCAAGCCTTGGCTCAGAGAAATGCAGGATCTGATAATTAAGTTTGTAAATTCATCCTAGAAAAGGTGGTTTGAAGGGTGGAAGAGGCCTTAGGCATTGGTGCCTAACTTCCCAAGGGGAGTACATCCCAGGTGACCATAGTGATATTCAGCAATGAGGTACTAGCACTTTTTCTAGGATGAGTTCACAAACTTAACTGTCCAAAGTCATATACTGTTAAAACGTACTTCAAAGAATATTAGAATAAAAACATTGATACCCCTAGATTCTATCAAGATGCAGAGGTGAAAATGGTAATTTAATCCAAAATTTATATCTGGGTCTAAACTCAGGTTTACTAGGGATGGATAGACTATGCCTTTAAGGACTATACTTAACTCCCTTGAACAACTTATAATCTAGAAATGTGAATGTTATTGAATCATAAAAGTGTCTTATAATTATTTGTAGAAAGATAATCAAAATTATGATATTAAAGTAAATATCTAAAAGTAATTATTAGTTTTAACACATTTTTGACACATACAGGCCACATTTTAGCTTCACAAAAATGCATATTATCATCACTATAATATAAAGAAAGTCTCAATTGATAATAAGTTGTTGGAACGTTCCTTAACATTTAATTATAATTAAATAAGCCCATGAAGATATAGCCTCAAACTTTTAGGTATCAATTAGAGCATAATATTTGTTATGACAACAATTTTCCCTTTGGCAGGAACTAGTGCAAAATTTTAAAAGTCATTTAAGGCTAAAATTCAGTAGCACCAATGTATGTGGAAGTAATATTTCTTTAAAGGTGTGGTATTAGATTTAGTTATTAATAATAATGATGAATAAGAATTGACAAAATACAACTGACAGGCGAAATCCATCCTTCCACCTATTTTTGTACAACCTGTGAGCTAAGAATGTTTTATATTTAGTGGCTGAAAATTTTTGAAAAAGAATATTTCCTGATATTAAAATTATAGGAAATTAGTTTGGTGTCTATGCATAATATTTTATTGAATGCAGCCATACGCATGTGCTCAGGGTCCCTGGCTGCTCCTGTGCTGTAGTAGCAGAATTAAGTAATGGGAACAACTTGGCCTGCTAAGCCTAAATTATTTTCTATTTGGCCCTTTCTAGAAACATTTTCTAATCTCTGATATATGATAATATATTAACAAAATAAAATAATAGCTAAGACTCAATCCCAGTTTAAATAATGTGAACTATTTTCCATGGTAAGATTAAACTTTCACAGAATGAATTGAAATAAACAATAATTAAGCCAAAATATAGTTGCATAGGTGTTCAAGGCAAGATGACATTAAATGCTATTTAAATGTGTTATTCTGCATACTGCTTATATTTATACAGCTTTTTATTCCCAAATATTATTATGTGACATCAGTGATAGAGTGGGTAGCTTCACTCTGGGTATCTAAAAAGTGAAATTTCTTTAGATTCTCTAACAAGAAGAATGTCTACCATCCACTTAAAAAGTTGTAAAAAAAAAAAGGTTGATCTTAATAAGATTTAAAATGTCTGACACAATTTGCATTTAGCAGGAAAAGGTATATGTGGGGAATTAACTGGAAATCAAATATGTGAAATGAATGGTAAAGTATAAAGAACTATATTAGTCAGAAATTATTCCAGTTAGAAAATAAACACTTTGGACTTAGTTGCTCTTTTATTGTGTAAAATGTGAGTTAGGGAAGTCGGTCATCTTGCAAAAATGAAAATAACTTATTTTAGTAGAAAAGTCATTTTTGGTCAATGTCGTATGTGCACCAGCTTCCACAGCTCCTTTTGATTACAATGATATACTGCCATACAAATAATAGATACCATATAGTACTCAGCATGAAACTGTCAACTTTCATCCTCTAGCTTTTATTTAGAAACCACAAACATTTAGAGTCAAAATGTATGAACTGGTATAAGATCTGTTATGATTTATTTCTAAGTCTGGAACAAGGCAAATTTACAGAACTAATGGTATCAAAATACAAGGGGGTATATTGACTTTAGGGCTACCTGTGAGTCTATCCTGAGGATCTATAGAGAAAGGAAGGAGTGTATTTTGTCCCATTCCTATTAACCTCCTAATGTTCCTGGGAGGCTTCTCTCTGAATAGGAGGCTAATGATTCATTTACTCACTTTTATGGAGGCTTATGAACACTTAGATCAACTGAACTCAGGCAAATAGTACTGTGATTGACTTTGTTTAAAGTAATCCACACTGAATCACAACCATGCAATGTAACCGTACAGAGAGAAATATAGACGGAAGACATTGAATTAAAATAAGAAAAATAAGTTGTTGGCAACTATGAGCAATTTCCATAACTTACAACATTTGCATTTGCACGGAAGTATATCATAGTATAAGTGAATTTTACTTTTTAATGGAATTTGGTGTGTGGTAGAGAATACTTCATCGTACAATTATTAAAAGTGATGATTTTGAACTTTTAAAAAATACAAAGCATTATTTTTCTTCTTGTAACACATTACATGCTATATTTTTCCATAATATATAACTTCTAGACATGCAATATAATCCAAAAGTCCTGGAAAAAGTACGATATCCCATACATAAAATATGTAAGGTAATATATTATTATTAACATTCTATGCAATAAATTTAAAAAATTCACAAATATGCTCACATCTGAAGTATCTTATCTGTGACACTGTAAAACATGTTATTGGTACTATGATAACTACTGGCAACAAAAGAAATCCAAACTATGAAACAAAGAAATATTAAAATCAAAGTAATGTAGAAAGAAAAAGTAAATATATTGGTAAAAGTTGTCAAAAGCAACAAAACAAAATAAATTTGAAAGGACTTTATAAGCAACATATGCAGACACATATGTCAGTAAACTAAGTACAAACCCCATAAAATAATAAATCTGAACATTTTCAAATGACATGGTCATGCATGAAGTGAAAACAAATATTTTATCAAATGTTCACATGAAGAAAAAAGAAAAACATAAATTAATGCTAATAGACACAGTTTATGGTCTATAATAGCAAGAGCTGCCAATAGATTACACACAATAGATTACAATTATAGTAAATTTAAATCTAAATCAAAGATACTGGATAAACAGCATAGAATCTACCTCTCATCAACTACCTTGCTCTTGGCCTGGTATTTTGCTAAAATAAACACAAGTGGCACATGAAAGTCATGTCTCACCATGATGTTTTTTACCCTCCTATTCTAAAAACAATCCCATCATCACTGGCCACATAGGCCATTAGAGCTTACATTTTAAAATATGATGTTCATTCTTACTATGGGTACACTGGATTCGTGAAAGCTTATGAAAATTTTTAGAAAGTAACGAAACGAAGTGAAAAAAATTATTTAATATGATACCAATAAAGTATAGATACAGACATAGACTTAAGTAATAGAATCTATATAATAGGTATAATACCACATCTGAAAAATATTCCATTGTATGGATGTACAACAATTTATTTATACATTTGACCTCATGAAGTGTCTGGTTCCTTCCAGTATTTGGGCAATTATAAGTCTGTTAGAATATTCATGTACTCTGTGTGTGTGTGTGTGTGTGTGTGTACATGAGATGTCAACTCCTATGGGTAAATACCAAGGAATGAAATTGCTGGAGTACGTTTAGTTTTGTTAAGAAACTGCCGAACTGTCTTCCAAAATGTACGTGCCATTTTAAATTTCCAATAGCAATGACATTTCCTAATGGTCTGCATACTCAAATTTGATACTGTCACATTTTTAGATTAGTAATTCTAATAGGTGTGTATTGGCATTAAGTCTGCTTTGTCTAAAATTAATATAATTACTACATCTTTGATTTATGTTATCATGGCATTTTCTCTATTCTTTTCCTTTTTTCTATCTTTCCAGCAAGTGAGTCCCTTATAGAAAAATATAGAAATATATAAAACATAAATACAGAAATACAGTCTCATAGGAAATACTTAAACCTCTCATAAAAATCTATTCAGACTGGGGCAGTGCCTGTGGCTCAAAGGAGTAGGGTGCCAGCCTCATATGCCAGAGGTCGTGGGTTCAAACCCAGCCCCTGGCAAAAAAAAAAATCTATTCAGACTAATCTGTAATCAGTTGATGTATTTAGATCTGAAGTGTTATTAATATATTTGGATTAACTATTCGCTATGTTTGTGACTATTTTCTAAGTATTCTTGGCATTTTTCTATTTTGCCCTCATTCTCTGCTTCTGTGGTTGAAGAGAGCATTTGATGGGATGTAATTTTCCCTTTTTTCTTAATGTTTCCCTAGAGTAGATAATATACATTTTTAACTAAGTCTTCCTTGAAATAATACTGTACCACTGCAAATGTACTGGATATTCCTCTTGTCCCTTACGCTATCATTCCTCTAACTTATTCATGTGATATTATCAGCTAATATATCATTAGAATTATAACTTTAATAGTTACCTTTTAGACTGATAATAATAACACAAATACAAGACTTTATTTTTACCCTCATTTATTCCTCCATTGATACTCTTCCTTCCACATGCAAGGTTTTCAACATATTACAGCTTATTTCTGAAGAACATTTCTTTTAGGGGACCTCTATTAGTGATGAGTTGCCTAAGTTTTTGTACATCTGAGAAAGTTTTGATTTCTCCTTTACTTTTAAAGGATAACTTTACTAACTATAAAATTCTAGGGTTTGTGTGTCTTTATTAATTTTCCCTTCAATATTTTAAATATTTCACTCTGCTCTCTGGTGGCTTGCCTAATGTCTAAGAGCTGGCGCTGTCAGCTGTCAGCTGTCTAATTATTATCTTTTTTTTTTTTTTGCAGTTTTTGGCCAGGGCTGGGTTTGAACCCACCACCTCCGGCATATAGGGCTGGCGCCCTACTCCTTTGAGCCACAGGCACCATCCTATTATCTTTTTTTCTACTTTAGGTAAACTGATTTCTCTGGCTCCTTTCAAAATATTCCTTTTGTTTTTGTTTTCCTGCAGTTTGAGTATGATATATAATATATTATGTGTGTGTATATGTGTGTGTGTGTATACAAGGTATAACCTTTCAGTTCCCAAACTCATCCTAGAAAAAGTGCTACATACCCATTGCTGAGGATCACCATGACCATCTTTGACATACTTCCCTTGGGAAGTCATCTTTGACATACTCCCCTTTGCAATGATGTCAGCACTTAGTCTATTCTTCAAAGCAATTTCAAAACTCTTTTTCCTGTTATTTCTTCAAATATCTCATATGCTCCCCTCTATGTGTTTCTGATATTCCTATTACCTCCATCACAACTTTTGAATTTGTTCAGCAGTTCTCGGATGCTCAGTCTGTTGCTATGGCTCATTCCTTTTTCTTGTTGCATTGTAGTTTGGGTCATTCCCTATTGACCTAACTTCAAGCACACTGATTCTTTTTTCAGTGTGTCCAGTCTACTGGTGGGCCCATCTAGGGCATTCTTCATTTTTGTCAGAGTGTTTTTCACTTCTACCTATTTCATTTTGACTCGTTCTATAACAGTTTGTATTTCTCTAATGGTATTATCTGTGTTCTTGCACATTGTCTATTTTTTATTAGAAAACTTAAAACATTACCAAAGTTATTTAAAATTCCCAGTCTGATAGTTCCACCATCTATATCACATCTGTGTCTGGAATTCACGCTTACTTTGTTGCTTTTAGACTGTGTTTCTCTTATCTTTTCCTATGATTTACGATTTCTTCTTGAAAACCCTTCAAGATACAGTACACAGGAAGAACTGTGGTAAACAGGTCTTCAGTGTGAGACTTCTGTTAATCAGGCTGAGTTTCAAGCTGTATTTAAAGTTTGCTGTAGCTGTCCATACAGTTTTCTCTAGTGTGCTTGCTTCTGTCTCCTGTTTGCTTGGGGGTTTACATAAGTATAAATCTACTCCTCGGCCGCCATCTGTATGCAATCCTTTCACAACTGCAATCCTGTTGTTATACTGGAGCTCTGTGGTGTGATGGTTAAGGTGTGTGAGAGGAGAAGGTCCTATCATCTAATGATTTAAACCTGGCTTTTTATAGGCCTGTGTCCTTAGACTGTGATGTCCACAAATGTTTTCTAGAGTCTCCCCATCCCCTTAGGGCAAATAGGGAAGCTAGCAGGGGCTAAAGTTGAAGACGTGCTCTTTCTCCTGGTGGATAAGGCTCTGTGAAGTCTTCTACAGGGTAGGCCAAGTTTACAGAGAACTCATGGACACATTTCACATGATTACTTTTCTCTTTCTGGCAAAACCAAGAGGGGATCGCTCTTAGCTTTTCACCCTGAGAAACTAGTGAGGTCCTAAAGGTAAAATCCATAAAAGTGTGCTCCCCACCTTCAGGTTCAGGTGTTCAGATGCTGCTCACTGTCAAGATCACCCACTCTTAGCTACTCAGAAATCATCGAAACTGTCCTATGATTGTTCCTTCCAGCTGGTAGTTCTAGTGAGCAAACCCTGGCTATAATTCTGTATTAATCTGTGTCTTCAGATTTTGGAGTAACAGTTTGCCCTGCAAAGATAGTTATCTAAGAGGTCCAAGGAAAACCATTAATTTTCAATTTTTTCAGCTTTTTATTGTTTTAAGCATAGGACTAACCACTTGAAGCTTTTTACATTTTTTAACTGAAACTAGAAGTGATTTATTTCTAATGATAGTAAATTGATCAAATAGTTCATAATTGATCCAATTTACTGAATTTGAGTCTGCTCAGTTAATTTAATTTGGTTCTTTTAACAATTAAAGTTCTAGAAGAGAATGTGGAAAAAACACCTGAAGATATTCACCCGGAAAAATATTTATGAGACTTTATGAGGAAGACACTCCTAGATATTGCAGCAACCCCAAAAATAAATAACCAGGATTTGAGCCAGCTCAAAAGCTTTTGCACAGCTACAGCTACCACAAATAAAACAAAATCTCAGAATGGGAGAAGATTTTTGCATGTTCTGACTCTAACAAAGGCCTGATAAATAGAATCTACAGAGATCTCAAATTAAACAATAAGAAAAGTACAAACAACCCTATCTATAAGTGGGCAAGAGATATGAACAGAAATTTCTCTGAGGATGACAGACAAATGGCCAAAAACACAAGAAAAAATGCTCCACATCTTTAATCATCAGAGAAATGCAAATCAAAACCACTCTAACATATCAGCTAACCCCAGCACACTTAGCCCACATCACAAAGTCCCCAAATACAAGATGCTGGCATGGATGTGGAGAGAAAGGAACACTTCTACACTGCACTGCTGGTCAGATTGTAAACTAACACTGCATTTTTGGAGAGAAGTATGGAAAACCCTCAAAGATCTAAATGTACACCTTCCATTTGACCCTGCATCGCATTACTAGATATCTACCCAGAAGAACAATAATCATTTTACCACAAAGCCATTTGCACTAGAATGTTTATTGTGGCTCAATTCATAATTGCCAAGTCATGGAAGCAACCTAAGTGTCCTATAAATCCACCAACCCATGAATGGATCAACAAAATGTGGTATATGTATACCAGGGAGTATTATTCAGCCATTAAAAAATATGGAAACTTTACATCTTTTACATTAACCTGGATGGAGTTGAAATACATTCTTCTTAGTAAAGTATCACAAGAATGAAAAAATAAATATCCAGTATACTCCATACTAATATGAAATCAATATATAAACAATTACATGCTCATAAGAACAATACAACACTAATATAGCCCAGTTCAGGTGTAGAGGGAAGGAGGAGGAAGTGGGGAGGACTTTTGGCAGAAAGAGGGAGGGCAGGAGGTGGGATCTCACCCAATATGCACATGATGAGGGTGTATAGCACACCCACTAGTGACAGACTCTTTGATAACTGGAACTTTACCCTGGAAGTGAGAACAATGTAACCTAAAAAGTGTACCCTCATATTAATTTGAAAAAATTAAGAAATACTCAAAAAAAAAAGTAAAACAAAGGTCAAAGTATGGTATAAAGTTGTATTAAAATTTTAAAAAATGTTTTTTTTACAAAATCTAAGTATTTTGAAAACATTAAAATCAGACAAAGCAAGAATCATTTCCTAACAGCTTCTAAGTGAATTTTCAATAGTGTAAACAGAAGTGTGCTGTTACACACTCACTCTCACCTTCCTAAGAGCATCACACCCTGTGAGGAGTTGGAGTGAATGTGAGACTACGTGCGTCATGATGTTCCCATGAAGGTTTAATTCTGTGTCTTTACCGTTGCTTTCTGTTTAGGTATGTTTAGACACACCATATTTACACTTGTGTTATAACTGCCTGCAGTATTCAGCACAGTAACATGCTGTACAGGTTTGTGGCCTGGGAGTACTACAACAGCCTGTACCATATATTCCCTATCATCCAGGTGGGCAGTGGCTATCCCATCTAGAATCATTTATATATTCTCTCTAAACTTTACACAACAATGAACTCTCCTACTGGTTGCATTTCTCAGGCCATATTCCCAACATTAAGTGACATATGACTATATATAAAAACATCATGAAAAATGGTCCTGTGTCAGGATAAACATCCAATAAATCTGCAAGTATAAAAAATGGCAAATGTTATCAGATTGATAAAGTGTGCCCAATGGGAAAAGGTCTCTGCTTTATTTCATTTTGGTGACCAAGAGCAAATTAATAGTATTGTAAATTTCTCTTAGAGTCTATGGAATGTCGAAAGGAATGTAGTAGTAGCTTATGGTAAAAATCCAGATAGTCCTCTGTTTCTATCCATATCATTCTTCCGTATTTCTTAAATCATCTCAACGTTTTTATAACTGTAAAAAACAACCCTCTTCCCTAAGTCCTTCCGTAGTGGGTTCTCGTCTTTTTCTCCCCCTTACTCCTTTCTTAGCTTAGTATCTTTTATATACCTTGTCCTACTAAGTATATTTATTTCTTCCAAAGAAAGATAAATTTACTTTCTCATTTCTATTTCTTTCAATTCTTAGGGTATCAGCTAGGAAAACATTCATACACAACGTATCTTAGTAATTTACTGAATATTTAGGAAGACTTCCTCCGCCACTCAAGGCCATTGCTTTGTTTTTCATTTCATTATATTCTTTCAGGAAGCCAGTTATCTTCCTTAAATAACAATGATATAAAGTTACTACAATGAATCAAAAATAACATTCCAGTGAAAAAAATCAACTATTTCATAATAAAAAAGTTCACATTGACAATACTACTTTATATCACGGTAAGTCGATTCACCTATTATCTCAGGTACCTTTCAAAACCTCATCCTGACAGGCCCTTCAGGAAGAATCTAACCTCAGTAAGACCATAACAGAAATTGATACACTTTTATAGTCAAATGGGAAAATGGGGAATTATTTTTTGAATTTTTCAGTATAAAATTGAAAATGTGTTTTCGGTTTACCTTGCATCTTTTACCCTGGTTTCTTAGTTTTATATCCTTCAGTGCCCCCACTAAAGGCTCAGACCCTCCCAATTTCCCTTGTTCTCTCTGACAGAAGTAACGTACATTACGTTTGCTTCCAACTTGTTGGCATCCACCTGCCTCTGCCACGATTTTTATAATGTCTCCAATCCAATTCTTTTGGGAATTCAGTGAGCCCTAGATAATTGCACAGTCCTTAAACAGAACTTGGATGCAATCTATATCTGTCTAATCCCTGGGATTAAATTTCTGCTTGTGTTTTCTTTCCATTTTATTTACATATTGCATTAGTACCTCTTTCCTGTCAAACTTGAACCTTTCCCTTATATACCACCATCATGTGGATCCTTAACTTTGGCCTCTTTGACTTTGACTAGTTTCTTTTTCTTTTTTTCTTTCTTTTGAAATAGAGGTGGCTGCCAATAAGATTCCATCCTGCTGAATTTCTGCATCTTTACTTTGACCCATCAATTGATTAGCCTAAGTTCTTGAGGTTCCCTCATGCTTTGAGCCATGACAGATGTTACTTCTACAATGCTCCTCTTATCACGCTCACTGGCATTAGGCAAAATTCTAAGGCCAGAGGTAAATGAGAAGTCCTTTAGAAGTAAAATTTTGGTTCTACATACCCTTTTCACCTCCCCTGTAATCACGTTTACTGCTTCCTTTGCTTTCTTTGTGAACACTTAGCTTTGATTTCAGTTTCTCGTGTTCAAGGCATACAGATAATCTTCAATCATTATGGTCAATAATATGCACTTCATGTTTTCATCACCAAGTTGAATCTTGTGCTGCTTGTTGTCAGGACTCTGTTAAAACTCCAGTGCACAGAATTAATATTCCAAAGAATATTATGTAAGAGCATTCTATCATTTCATCTGTCTAGGTATTTTAAATTCTATTTCTCAAATAAGTTACATGACCAGGAAGCTGTATACATGGAAGTCAGTGCTTTCCCTCACAACATAAATCACCTGCTACAATGTGCGTTTTTCTGTTATGTTCTCAAGTTTTATTGAAAGTCAGTATAGATACTGATCCCAAAAAGAATATTCTCGAAGCTTTCTTAAGGTTTATTTCAAATAACAATTACTGTATACCTAGCAGGAAGCAGAAACCACTTAAGGTACCAGTGATACAAAATAAATAAGTAAGCCTAGTTCTCTGCCTTCAGCACATTTATAACCACAGGATTGTCAGGGGTTGCATGTAAACTAATGAACAATAATCTCTAATTTATGATACTTTAAATGATGAATGAACTTTATTAAAGTAATAATTTACCATTAAACATATGCATTAAATTACTCAACATGGTTTTCTTTGCTGTTGATTGAATTGGAAATAACTAGAAATTGAATCATTAGAAATATATACTTTCTCCCATGTATTAGTTATCAAAGGTTAGAGTTTATTGTTAACCCAGACTAGGAAATTTATTAGCTTCAGTAATAGGAAGGTTTGGGTTCCCCTTAATAGTATTTAGTTTCCCATAATTTATATATAGCCATATATATAAAATAAAACACATCATTTATACTCATAAAAAAGCAAAAATAAGGCTGTATGTGGTGGCTCATGCCTATAATCCTAGCACTCTGGGAGGCTGAGGTGTGTGGATTGCCCCGAGCTCACAGGTTTGAGACCAGCCTGAGCCAGAGCTTGACCTCCCCTCTAAAAACAGTCAGGCATTGTGGTAGGTGCCTGTAGTCCCAGCTACTTGGGAGCCTAAGAGTTTGAGGTTGCTGTGAGCTATGATGCCATGGCACTCTACCGGGGGTGACAAAGTAAGACCCTTTCTCAAAAAAAAAAAAAAAAAAGAAGAAGAAGAAAGGCAAAAATAAGTGCATCTTAAAAATACAACCTCAGAACTTTATTTTTAATTGTTACAAATCATCCACTATAGAAAATTATTGATAAACATTCTCAGTATACCTTAAAACTAATCAAACTTATCATTAGATATTGGTTTACAATGTACTTTTCAACTTGGTTGTATAGATTTATATATATTTTTTCCACTGGGAAAGTTTCCAGATAAATGTACCTTGTAAACTAACTTCATAGCCAAATGTCCCAGATTCACATTTATTGTAATTACTTTTTCTAAAAAGGTATTAGTTCACATAGTCAACTAATATTTAGGAAGTAAGAATATTAGAACAAACGTTATAAAGTTCTTGAGTCATGAAACGTTGTTTTTTGTTTTTTGTTTTTTTTTGAGATAGCCTCAAGCTATCCCCCTGGGTAGAGTGCCATGGCATTACAGCTCATAGCAACCTCCAACTCCTGGGCTCAAGGGAGTCTCCTGCCTTCGCCTCCCAAGTAGCTGGGACCACAGGCGCCTGCCACAACGCCCGGCCATTTTTTGATTGCAGCCATCATTATTGTTTGGCGGGCCCGGGCTGAGGATTCGAACCCGCCACCTTAGGTGTACATGGCTGGCGCCTTAGCCGATTGAGCCACAGGCGCGGAGCCGAGTCATGAAAAGTTTTAACAGCATCAATTATCAAATATTTCAGTTTGTGTTCATTTATTTTTAAAGTGATCATTATGGTTAATATCATAAAATATTTTATAATCAGTAAAGCAGAATAAAGCAAGCATAAAATTAAAAAAGAAAAAGGATGAGCCAAAAGATTACTTTTTCTTTCAATCTTCAAATGTGTCTCTCTAATAAGAAATAAGGAACAATGCTCCTCTATCTCCTCTGAATGGCAAATGATGTAAAGAAACAATTTATAACTAACTCCCCTGAAGAGAATAAGATGAAAAACCAAGGAATATTTAAGAGTTGGGATGTGTTCAATAAGGCATTCCTTTTTCATTTGTAGAAATTATAAGAGCATTCTTCTTATTTTATACTAAAAGTTCAAATATTATTTGTCAAACAATTTTAAGACAGAAAATCATCTAAGCTTTAAATAAAATAACGGTGATTTGTGATTGCACTTGTTATTTTATTATAGAACTTCTTAACTTGTTGTAATTTATCCTTTAGAAATCGCTTAGCTTCAGGAAAGGAAGTACAATTTATGATAATCCTGATGCCAAGAGATTGACCTAATTTATCAGTAAATAAAAATTGATTAAAATATTATAGATTTATATAATGGAAAATTATATAAATAGATATAGAAATAAATAAAGAAAGAAAATATTATAAATTTATATAATATATAATTGATATATTATATCAATACTGCCACAAAGAATCACATAAGCATGTTAACTGCCATAGAAAGTATCACAATACATGCTTAAATGATAAAAGGCAAATAAAACATGTATATAATAGAATTTTTGCATTTATTACACAAAAATTATGTGAATAAATCTAAGGTAGAAACATCCATGGACTCTGCAGCCATATGAATTTAAAATGCAGTCCTAAGCCCAACACAAACACGCGGAATATTTATCTTAGGACTGGAGGCCAGCAACTTTTGTCCTATACCATTTTTTATGTTTTATACTCACGATACTTTGACAGCTATGAGTCTGGTGAATGGAGATGGTAGGTTTGAAGAAAGTATGTAATTTTTTATTTCTCATTAAATAGATATGTGATAGTGACATTACTGAATTTCTGAACATTTATGTCCATTTTCAAATGTGTTTTTCTTTTGTAACTCTTCTATTTTTAAGAAGTCCAAAGATGCACTAATATATTTTTAAAGCAAGAAGTGTTTTGAAAATTATGTTAACCTGTAAGTGAAGCCAACCTGAGGAGAGTGTCAACTCATCAACTCGGTGTTCCTTTAACCCTAGAATATTTTTTTGTACAGGTATCTTTTTGCTCCTTGTCACACACACACACACACCCACCCAGCCAAAGAGTTGCTTCATTTCCTTATTTATATGTCATTATATCAATTTTCATGGAGAAAGGTTAAAAACTTTATACTAGCCTTCCTTGCCATATGGAATCAGGAAATTAAGTGGATGTTTTTAATTGTACAGAACTATTTAATCTCTTATATCACAATGTAGCCATTTTCCCTAACAACAGGTATAAATGACCTCCCTCCTTAATGAAAATTAATTGCCATTCTGCCTTAAAAATTACGTTGTGATCGATCAAGTTTAAAGAACCTGCAAGGGTCATTTGGTATACTTTTATTGCAATCCATTAAATGTGCAACAGATGATAACCTTTAACTTAGTCACATATTAGGTCATTCTAATGGCAGCTCTGGATGTCACTGTTGATATAAAAAGTGATACATCAACTTGCCTCTTTGTCTTAGCTCATTGAAAGTGGGTTTGTCTCTACAGAAATGAAACATTTCCAGTTCTACCACAGTGCCTTCATGACTGAAACATTTACACTACACTTTTTGCTCAGCCTACCAAAAAGGATTGGAAATGTTTATTTAGGTGTGCTGTCTAGCTAGTAGCATGTAAAATGTAGTTAAATGTGCTAAGTTTTTCATAATTAAAAAAACAGGTGTTTCTTAGAATATATTGTTTAAGCAACAAGGTATTAATTTATACCCAGCAGAAAAGCAAAAATTCAGAGAGATGGATAATACGATTAGAAAGAATGTGAAGAGGTAAAGACCACTGTGTGCTGTGACTAGTAATCCGCCCTCTATTTCCAGCACCTCTGAGTAGAATAAGTCATGGAGAGCAGAATAAGGTATGGAGTATGACTTATGATCCAATGGTTTTAGTTCTAAATACATACACCAGAAAGTTTTTACAAAATCCGTACAAAGTAACAGGTACAAAAAATGGTTGCTGAGACACTGTTATCTGCAGGAAGTTTGAAGGTCACTCACGTTTGTCACTAGAAAGTATAAGCAAAGAACTGGAAGAAGAATAACATATGAGACTGACTGGTATGTGAAACAAAACTATCTACAGTAGTGTACAAGAATAATATTATCTCTCAAGTTATTTGTTATAAAATACTGTTTATTACCCCTTTTTTACTGGCCTTATATTTGGATAAACGCACTTTTCATTAAACTGAGGAAAACTATTAAAATGAGTGATTTCTCTTACATTCTGTTTCACTCATTGAGATTTTTATTGTGTCTCAAATACTTCCTATGCTTATCTGAAGGAATTAGATGATCTTCCCCCCCTTTCAGTTGGTGTGTATTTTTCTTCTCTCTGAATATGAAAATCTATTTATCTAGAAGGTCAAGGTCAAGGCCAACACTCTCTATAACTTTCTTGATTCTAGTCTCATTGACATTCCTTTCCTTGGATATTCTGTGGCACTACTCGCATATGTGTGTGTGTGTGTGTGTGTGTGTGTGTGTGTGTGGAAGGTCTATATAGAGTATGACTACACATATAGTCTATATATACAGGGTGGCCATAGGTGTCATATAGTCATGTATATATATAGTCCTGTATATACAGTCTTACTATATACAGCCTCTGTGTATGTGTGAAACACCTAAAATAACACTTAGATCAAACAGCCAGCTTTAAATCTTTGCCTTTTCAGTGATCTACACATCTTCTGATGAGTAGGACCAGACCTTATGTTGTCTGTGCCCCTTACTTTTGGCACATGGCTGAACATACTATGGATGATTAAGAAATGCCTCTCCATTCACCAATAAATGTCTCCTCCAGGCACTATGAATAGATACGTTGGTTAATAAAACAAAATTACTTTTCTCTTGAGCCCGTATTCCAAGGCAAGGAGAGAGAAAATAACTTCTGGCCGTGCATTTTTATCAGAAATTCTTTAATATAGACATAAAGAGCAGCCATTGGAAATTTTAATCTATGCCAGGGAAGAGATGTGATAGAGAGATTAAAGACAATATACTAAAGGAAGATTTAGCTTGGGAATTTTTTCCCGGGTAGGGTAAAGAAATGAAAAAGAGGGCACAGACTTCTTCCTAACTTCTCCGGCAAATAGGCCCTGGAAAACTGAAGGAGCCACTGCTCCCTGACACTCTGGCCCTAATGTCTCCCATACCCTTAGTGATGCCTAAAATTCCTTTATTATGGACAGTAGGCCTTTTACTTCACAGTTAGAAGCAAAACCTTAAAAGTCAAAAATCTTTACATGAAGTCTAAAGGACCACCCATTCAATTCTTAAGTATAAATAACAGTGATGACCTTAGATGTTTCAAACCAGGATACTTTTAGCAAAAGGGGATATTGTTAATATTTATGTCATGACAACATGGATAAATCAAGATACAAGCAAATTGGGATAAAGTATCTTCTAAAACACTAAAAGTTACTTTCCTGCTTTACTTTCAAGGAAAACAAACAAACAAACAAACAAAACCTTCTATCCTGACTCATAATGAAGTCAGATTTCCTTTTGCATCTGGAAAGGATGCAGACATAGAGAAAATCAAGTGTACCTTGAAACACACAATGTGGCAGCCCTTCAACTGTGTGGGGAAAGGGAGGTTAGGCACTGATATTTTAGTAATATGAAATTAAAATATAGCTTTGTTTCTCTAACAAAATATATCTATAAAGTAAGTTTGATTCCCAAAGATTTGTTCATCAAATGTCATTGATTGATTACCTCTGAGGAAATCTTATCTTAGCAGGTGTGTAATAAAGACTTTGATGATGCAAGTCAAACTGTTCTGTCTTGAAAAAAGTCTATATTTTAAATATTTCTTAACTACCTAAAATACCCTTGATATTATTTTCTGATTTTAAGATTGAAAAGTTGATTGAGGGTAAAATATAGATGTTGATACTATAGGTTAGAACTGATTTGCCACTTATAATTCCCATGTCACTTTGCGTGTATGAGTTGAAGACTCGATTTAGTCTCACTGTAATTTCGAGTTGCTGACCAATACTTAACTTGCAAAAGTGGAAGTTCTGTTTTATTCATTCCTCCCTTCTATGACTCTTTTCTTTTTTTATCTTTATTATGGTATAATTGACAAAAAAAGTATATGTCTAAGATATATGATGTAATGTTTTGATACATTTGTGTATCGCAGAGCGATTGCCACAATCTGCTCTGTTAGCAAATTTCGAGTACACAATACTACACAGTTTAGCTGTACTCCCCACAGTGTATATCTGTAGATCCATAGAACTTGCTCACCTTGTAACTAATAGTTTGTACCTTTTGATCAACATCTCCCCATTTTCCCCACCATTCTACTCTGTTCTATGAGTTCGACATCTACAGATTCCACATATAAGTGAGACCACACAATATTTGAATTTCTCTGTCTGATTTATTTCACTTAGCATAAGATTCATCTATGTTCTCAGGATTTCCTTCTTTTTTAAGGCTGAATAATATTCCACTATATACATGTACAAATGTCACACACACACATAGATATATCACATTTTCTTTATTCATTCATCATTATGAATATTTCTGTTGTTTCCATGTATTGGCTATTGTGAATAATGCTACAATAAATGTGGGACTACAAATATCTCTTTGAGAAATTGATTTCATAATCTTTCACGTAGGTGCTCAAAATAAGATTGGTGGGTCACATAGCAAGTCAACACTTTTTTTTTCTTTTTTTTCTTTATTTTTGCAGTTTTTGACCAGGGCTGGGCTTGAACCCACCACCTCTGGCATATGGAGCTGGAGCCTTGCCCTTGAGCCACGGGTGGCACCTGCAAGTCAACATTTACTACCTTTTGTTTTTGTGAGAACAGCCACCCTAACAAGGGTGAGGTGATATTGTGGTTTTGATCTCAGCATCGAACAATAAAACAACAAAGTATGAGAAGTTAAGGGAATGCACAGAAAGAAATACTGCATTTAAAAAAAATCCAAAATAAAGAGAAAATAAAATAAAAAGCAAAGACTAATGGTAAAGATGAATAGATTTACTTAAAACATTTATTGAAAAAGAATAAGAAAGCAAAATTAAGGATAAAAATGTCATTAGAGGGTGGCGCCTGTGGCTCAAAGGAGTAGGGTGTGGGCCCCATATGCCAGAGGGGGCAGGTTCAAACCCAGTCCTGGCCAAAAACTGCAAAAAAAAAAAAAAAAAATTAAAAGAAAATCTCATTAGACAAAGTATTATTCATACTCCAAAGTATTAAGTGTGACCATAAAAATTTCTAATGCTGAAGGTTATGATTCAAAATGAAGACATAACAGGTCTGTGCTCTGAAAACAACCACCACTTTCGTAAAGCAAAAATGATAGAAAAAGCATTTTAAAAAAAGAAGCACACTAAAAATAGATACTAATCACATCAAACCTCTTCTAGTCCAATTCATACCAACAGGATAAAAATACATGGAAATCTTAACTGGCATACTCAGCAGAACAACATTAATTATTCTACCCGTGAAAAAAATGGACTTTATTCTACATGAAACACTTTACAAAAACTATGAAAAATTATACATGAAACACTTCACAAAAACTCACAGTATGTGTTAGCAAACTCCAAAAATTCTGTGAAGTAAATTAACATAAACCAGATTCTTTGATCAAAACACAATAAGACAAAAGATAATATTCAAAAAGAAAAAGAGTCATGTTTACCTAGGAATTTTAAAACTTTATTATATAAATTTTAAATAAAAGAGAAAATACACAACAAAATTTGCAGAGTTTTTAAAAACATAATGAAAACTCAGAAGAGGCTAGGGGCCTATAGATCAGTGAATGGGGCGCCAGCCATATACACCACCGAAGCTGGCAGATTCGAGCCCAGCCAGGGCCTGCTAAACAACAATGACAACAGCAACCGAAAAATAGCTGGGTGGTGTGGCGGGCGCCTATAGTCCCAGCTACTTGGGAGGCTTAAGGCAAGAGGATCAGGTAAGCCCAAGAATTGGAGATTGCTATGAGCTGTGATATCACAGTACTCTACTGATGGTGACATAGTGAGACTCTGTCTCAAAAAAAAGGAAAAAGAAATAAAGAAAGAAAAAAAAAGAAAACTCAGAAAATTGCATGTCAGAATTTATGGAATTCAATTACAGCACTGATAATGTATTTAAGGCTCTAAGTTATCCTGTGGTATAGATGAAGAATGAAAGAATGAAAATTAGAACAAAAATAATTTCATGTCTGACTTAAAATACTATAAAAATGCAAATAACTTTAACAAACATAAAACTGCACAATAATATTTCTCATGAAGTAGATGCAAAATTCTCTAACTGAGTGTTTATGAATTGAAGCCAGCAATCTATACCAAGGATAACATGTCACGGCCAAGTGGATTTATTTAGGAACCCACTTGGAATATTAGTAACATCAGGTTGGCTTAACATCTGAAAAACAATCCATGTAATTCAATATCTTAATAAAATAAAGAAAATGAGTATATAATTATCTCAAGAGATTAAAAAGCCATTTGAACAAATTACTCATTTATAACAAAAATAATACTCTTAGAATAGTAGGAATAGAAGGAAATTTCCTGGACCAGATAAAAGGGAGCTTTATGAAATACTTTCATCTGCTGTCATAGTTAATGGCGAACTAAAGGCTTTTTGCCTATGATCTGAAACAAGGCAAATAGCTCACTCTTATCAGGCATTCAGCACTGTTCATCTTTTTGTACGTTTCCTAACAGGTACAAAAAGATGAGGGAAATATACAGACGGCACAATGAAATGCAAGAATATACAGATATGATATGAATATGAGAGAAAGATCAGGACAAAAAGAAGGAAAACTGGCTTTTTAGAGATGGCAGGGTTTTTATATAGTAAACTTTAAATGACCAACCAAAAGCTACAAAAAATATTATATGAACTTGGTATAGTCGCAGGATGTAAGAACAATACACAAACATAAATTGCATTACCAAATTAGGATTTCCATACTGAATGACCTTAAACTTAAATTTCAAAAAATTATCTTTTTATAGAATTAAAATTAAAAACATTTTAATAAACCTAACAAAAATTTATAAGACATACCATAAAACTATATAAAATTGTAGAAAAATTATAGATAGCCTAAATAATTAGTTATACAAATGTTCACGAACTGGAAGACTAAATATTATTAACAGACTTATTTTTTCTAATTTTTTCTGAATTAATTTATAGATTCTAGATTCTACATTGTCCCAAATATAATCTCAACAGAGTTTATGAAATTGACAAAATAAATCTAAACTGTATACAGGAAAACAAAGCACTTAGAGTCGCCTAAATACCTTTGAGAAAGAATAGGGGATTAACTGTTTCTGATTTCCAGATTTGCTGTAGACATACAAATATTAAAACAGTGTGGTATGGTAGGATAATACATCTATTGATATATGAAGCAAAATAGATAGTATAGAAGGGAACCTACTGCTATACAGCCAGTTTGTTTTGAGATAGGTATCAAAGTAATTCAACTGGGTAAACTTGGTTTTTTAATCTTACTAAACCAACCCAATATCCATATGGGAAAATTAACATTGTCCCTCTCCTGACATCACAAAAATGACAAGAAGTATACATAGACCTAAATGAAGCATATGTGTGTATATGTGTTGTATGAAAAAGCACATGTGGCAAATATTAAAACTGGTCAATTCAAGTAAAGATGTGCACTACTTTTCAACTTTCCTATACCTTTAAATTTTTCCAAATAAATTTTTTTTTATTTTTTTATTTTTTTCCAAATAAAAATTTTAAGAAAAATTTCTCAGGCAGTTATAAAGAATATTAACTTGTGTTTAATATGGTTGCCTTATACAAGATGGTCTAACTATTATGCCCTATTCAGTATACATTTGGAAGATGCTAACATTAAAAATAAAGTAATTAGGGTAGTGCCCATAGCTCAGTGAGTAGGGCGCTAGCCCCATATACTGGGATGTGGTGGGTTCAAACCCAGCCCCGGGAAAAAAAAAAAAAAAAACAGTAATAAAGTAATTAAACTAATAATATTTAACTAAATGATGCGGCTAATTTCATTAACATTATTTTAAAACTGCTGCACTCATGAAGAGAACGATTATTTTATAAGTACTTAGTGCTCAAAATGTAGCTTATATTAATTATCCTGTGCTTTGTTATGGGGATCTATAACTTGTTTATGTACAGCCTCATTCATAGGTTCCCTCCATCAACTTCAAACAGTCTTAAGTGGCTATAACTCCTTATCTTATCATAACCACGAATGTATTGAGAAGACTTCAATAGGTTTGAAATTAAGAGAGCACTGGATCCCTATTCTGAGATTATTATATCCGATTAAATCCCATGACATTCAAGAAAAATATTTCACCACAGTCTTTCCAGAGAAAAGCTATTCATTACTCAGTAAAAATTTGTCTATTTTCATTTTAATCACAAAGCAATGCCTTTCTTCTTTGCTATTATTGTCATTCATCTCAGAAACTCAGAAGGTTTTACAAAAGACACAGTAATACTATCCAACATAAAGAAGAGAGAAGGGAGGTGGCAATGGACTTACTCTGTTTCAGGGTGTCACCGAGGGCCTGAAGGAGTAGCCAGGGAATTCAACAATCGAAACCTCTCAGAAGTGGTGCAAAGTTACATTCACTCAAACACAATGCCTGTTGTGGCTTAGTAGTCATGTTTCAGTAAAGTTTCTCTTAAGTTTATTTTTCTACAAAGCCAAATACAAATCAGTGTTGAACAAAGGTATTATGTTTTCCAAAAGGGGGCTTTTAAACTTTGAAATGAGAACTGTGATAATGATGTGGAGGAACACAGTAAGGGGAAAGACGTGTGGGAAAAATGCACAAAAAACCAAGACCGGGTAAAGGTGTGCCCGTAATCTCCAATCAAAGTTGCCCCCTTAGCAAATGATTATTATGTTTCAAGTATTGATGATGAACAGAAAACAACAAAGTAGATGGCGTTTCTGTACCAAGATATCTGAAACCTTTGAAATATAAGTCATGGGCTGGCGTCCTTCCTTTCTTTCTCTGGGATGCCAGGCCATTCTCTCCTGCTCCTTCCCCCCCATCCAGTTTCCAATCTTGCTTCCCTCACCCCCTGCTCTCTGCTTCCTTCCTTCTCTCTTTCCTCATCTCTTCCACCCTCTTCTCTTCCCTTTCTCTAGTATAAAATTAACTTTTATGCTTTGATGTTCTAAAATAATATATAAAAAGGAAATATAAGTCATCTGTGAAGAGGAATGTTTTAAAAATTTCTTTGAAAATTATTAGTTTGGAATCCAAAAGGAATTTTCCCACAGAAGACAGAGCATCCACGATATGTCATCGATTAGGTTTCAGAGCAAGAACACAAAAGCTCCAGCATCCCAAATGGGACTAAAATGTCATATATGCAACACCTTACCTTTGCGTTTGCCACTGGAACAAACACACAGTCCCTCTGAGACTGTCTTACGCCTTCATTGCCGCAAACAGCCGAAAACTGCATGTGGGAGAACAGCCCCGTCTAATCCTGGTCATCAGAAGTGGAATCTACCTTTCTGTGGGAAATCCCTGGGGTGGGCTGGGGGGGCGAAAGGCCTCAGGCCCAGTTCCCAGGCAGGTGTGTGTTTTCCCAGTAAAGAGTCTCAGAAAAAATGTAGGAAGGCTAATGTAAGGAAAGTCTGGGAAAAAGTCATGGATGTGATATTCGTGTCATTATTCCCAGATTCTCTCTTGGTCTTTATCTTTTCTTCATAAGTGGTCTCATCTTTTTAATTATCAATAACTACAAATCATCAGTAATCACTAATTAACCAATGAGGGTTCATATTCTTAATTGGTTAAGCATAACATTTAGTTATCAATAATGTACAAAGTTTTATTAATAATGCTAATTATGGCTAATTGAGTACCTACACGTCCCAGGCATGTAATTGGCTTTAGGCTGCATCCTTACGACAACTCTGAAAAGATACTATTTTCCTCAGAGTTCAGGGGAGGAAACTGATGGTTACAGAGATTAAAACTACACCTTGAGTCCTTTAAATTTAAACTATGAAAGCCAAGTTGTCTATTTAACTTTCTCCCTTTAACCATTATAATTAATTAACGAATTAATTCATCCAACAGATGTTATGTAGTGCCTACTGTGTGGCACACAGGGCGTGAGAGAGGTTTCACATCAGGAAGCACCTATTTTTTAGGTTATTTTTTCCAGCCAGGTGTCAGGGGGAGTGGACTGGGGGAAGAGGAATAATAAGAGCGAGAAGGTTTTAATATGTTCTTTAGGGGGATCAAATAAGATAGATATTTTAGTGTGTGAATATATATATGTACATATATGTATATATTTAAATCACTTTTGAAATTTAAATCCCTTTTGAATATATATATAGAGAGATAGTTAGATCGATAGAGAGAGAGAGAGAGACAGACAGAGACACACACACACACACACACACATAAACACACCAGGGATGCCCAAAAATGGATACACATTTTAAAAGATGTTATCCATGTATTACTTTTCAAAGTTGAATTGAATTATGGTAGCAATGTGTAGTTAAATAAATTAACAATTCGCAATGTGTATTAAATAAATTAACAATGTGTGTTAAATAAATTCTGTCATCATCATGTGACAGGCTGGACAATAAAAGAAGAAAAAAGCAAGCATGGTTGTTGTTCGAGGAGCACAAGCCAATTTTGAAGTGGGATGTGAAATTGGACAACATGATGGAAGAACAATGGAGGGGTGAGTGTGCAATAGGAGCGCCAACGTGCCTGGCAAAGGCACACATCTGTGCCAAGTTGGAGGAGCCTTTGTTATGTGCACAAGGGAAGATCTGGCAGGACTCGCACGGTACCAAGTGCTGCTGCTTCTGCTGTGGTGTTGAAACAGTTCCCGCACTCAGCACAGAACCCTCCCAGACAATGTGAACGTGACACAGGAGTTAGCAGAATAAGCATGTGATGCCCTCATTAAACAGCAAAATGGGAAGTTTTTATCCCAAGATTATTACATGCACCGAGACATGAGCGTTTACCTCAATGAGAATTTGTCAGGATAATAGCATGAAGAGGTGGGGTTGAGTTCCCCCATGTTCCCATGACTTAAAACCCCTTGACTTCTACCTCTGAGTGGGGGCACCTTAGAGGATGTGATGTCTCATAGAAAACTGGCTACTATGCCGGTGGTACTTGGGGAGATGACCACTTTGACCATCTCTTGTAATTTCACAGGTCAAACATGACTTGTATTCATATTTTGTTATCAGTGTATATAAAGTATTACAATTTGAAAACAGCCTTTTTTTCTCTTGTTCAATGCATACACACTTTTTGGCACCTTCTGCATATGTGTGTTGTATGTCTGTATATAATGTCACTTCTATTTCATCATGACTAACTACGTCTCAGATACTATAGATCTTTGAAGTTGAGGTTCAAACAATAAAACCACCTCTTGCAGAGAGGAAGGAATGATATTGTATATATTTCCTATTTCATCATGTTTTCTAATGATGTGAAGGCCAGGTTGCTGTTCATGCAAAAATAATAACCCTATGTGAGGTAAGAGGTTGAACTTCTGTCAAACATGGAACCAAAAAGAATACGTTCCACATGGGATTTTAAAATTGTTTGGGCTTCTAATCAGTGATGGTGGCATACAAAAGGCAGTTGCATGAGGAAGATTAAATATTTCTGCCAATTTACCACTGTATTTAGGGAGCTCTGTGGCTGGGAAATATGCAGTAGTTTGGAAAACACACAAATAACCTACAATTATCTGGTACGATGGCACTGACCATACAAAATGACAACAGAAGCCAGGGGACTGGGGGTATAAATGTTGTTTATCCACTTGCCAGGTATTAAAAAAATCTGGCGAATACCTGTGAAAAATTAGTGGCACTCTGGGACTCTCGGTCACAATATAAATATCACATCTATAATAGTTGTTGGGACCATGACATTTCTACAGCCTTTGTGTTCAGAAATCGCAAATGAGAAACAGTAGTCTGGGTATGCTGATCTGAGCGCCAGCTCCGTGAGTGTTAGTTATCAGCGCAGTTCACACACCTACCCAGGCATTTATGTCAGTGACATTCACAACATAAAAGTTACTATGCATATGAATCTGTTATAGTTTAAGAAAATCTGACATATAAAACACCCCACTTTTCCTGCCTGAGTTCTGAAACAATAAATGCCTATAAACATAGGAAAAAATGGAAATAAAAATACCAGCTGTATACCCCTTATGGAGCAAATCTGTAGGACTGTATGTTCAGCATTGAGATCTGTATGTGTTGCTGTTCTCATCTGCACCCCCATGTTAGGTAGAATCCATTCCAGACTGACCTTCAGAACCACAGCTAGAGCTTCCCATGTGTAGGAGCAGACCTGGGCTCCTGCTCCCCACAGAAAGGTGGATCCCAGTATGAAACGAATCTGAAGAGAGTTGACAAAGCAAGCCCATTTACTGCACCCAGAGTCACTTGTCACTTATGTCACTTCTTGGCTCCTGGGAAGGCACAGTGGAGGCAAGAAGTGGTCAGGAGGGTTATCTTAATGGATCTTCCTCCACATGAAAGTAAACAACAGGACTGGGAATTACTATTTTCTCAGACAAAAGCAACATGGGTATATTCAATCATGGACGCAGTGATAGATCAGCGGTGCCTGAACAATGCTCAGCTTTCTACTTTCTCAGAAAACACTGAGTATCCACTTTATGACAAGAATTATGCCAACCTTCAGAAGCACAGGGCATGTAAAACACAGCCTCTAATTCCAAATACTTCACATTCCATAACTGTGTAATATTATCGACACAAATATTTCAAAGAGAATTTTTAGAAATACTGAAAAGTTTCAGCAAAAATCAGAGTGCTAGACTATTTGAATATAATTATGAAATAATCAGGATAACATCTACATCATTCTATAAATAGTCATAAGAAATAAGGTGCTTTAAATTCAACCAACTTCAGTAATTCGATATTTAGTCAACGTTTTACATTCTCAATACTTTCAAAACTACTTTTGTTTTTCCAATAATCTAATTTTTTCTTCTTTCCTCCTAGACATGTGATGCCTTCCTATCAAAGTCTATACTTTATTTATTTAGCATAAATATTTTAAGAGTTCTGTTAACAGTGAAGAATTACATCTTCTTCCTTCCATTTTTCTTCCAAAGATGGACTTCATTAAAACATGATTATTTGGGTCTTTGCCAAGCAACTGAGATAAAGATAAAATAGTGTAACAAGAACCTTCTGGTTCATTCAGGAACAAGCACCAATCAGTAGGATTACTCTAAATTTCATACTATACCAGGTCATATTTTATCAAATTTCCACTGCATTTACAATGAACAATAGAGCACTATGGAGATGCCTTTATCAACCCTCATGGTAGTTCTTTAGTCTGGAGATCTTTCTCCCCCCAAAGTTGTATATAAACGGGGAAAACATTTACTCAAAAAGGAAAACACATTATTTCTGTGTAACCTTCAAAGTTCTATACTGTTAAAAAGAAAAATTTTACTGTTGTATGAATAAATGTTTGCACATAAGAGAAATAAAAATGTCTAATATCTTCCAATTCTGTCTTGTGTTCACTAGTTCTAAATGTATTATCTCATTATTAACTTCACCATGTCACTATCAAATATATACTATTGTCTCTGTTCCATACGGTAAAAAAAATGGGCTATGAAGCAAACAAACTATTCCTAAAATCTTAAGTGTCTAAGCAGTTGCTCACAAATTGCCATCAATAAATATGAGCAATCCCGGGTATAAAACAGGTCTGGAGACCTAGACTCATACTTTTCAAATATTCTGCCTCTAGCAATGTAACCAAGTGATGGGGTACAGATCTATGTAAAGTTTATCATATGCTGTTAAGTGCAAATAAAAATAACAATTTATGTAAATCAAAACTATATGTACCACATATATATAACAAACATTCTCTTTCCCTGTGTATGCATATATAAGTTATAGACACCCTTACCTTATTTATAGACATTCTTATAGGCATATTTAAAACTCTGCACCTCTCTATGAATTTTTTGACACTAAGATTATAGAACATAAAATAAAAAATGTATTCATCCTGTATAAATTCAAGTTACAAAATAAAAAACTAATACTTTAAATATTTATACTGACAGAGTCAAAACATACTTGAAAGAAATTATATCATAATTTATGAAATAAATTTAATGTCTTTGATCTGACATATTATACATATAGCCAACATATGTATACATACACACACATATATCTTTAGTAATATCAAGATGGTAAAATAAATAAATAGGTCAGAACCCTTACCATGAGGTGAGTCCACAGGAACTGGCACACAGTGTGAAATATAAATTATATAGTCCTTCAAAATGTAACTTATTAAAAAAAAAAGCATAGTTTTTTGTTTTGTTTTAAATGCCCAACTAAAAAGCCAGCAAAGTATCAACCCCTGGTTGGGTTCCTCGGGCTAATAAAAGCTGACAAACTCTGGCTGGCTAGGAACCACATGGAAGGCTTGTTAAACTAAACCGACCCCAGGCCTTAGGTCTCTTATCCAGCAGGTCTGGATGGGGTCTGAGAGCTGCACGCCTCATTTGCTCCCAGGTGATGCTAACGTTGGTTCAGAACAACACTTTGAAAAACACTCTAGGGAATCTTAAAGGTGTAAAGTCTAAGGTTTTTCCTGGCTCTCTGCCTCCCCTCGCCTGCGGTTGATCAAATCTTTCACCAGCAACTATTTCTTGAGGACGTGAGCAGGTACCAGATACGTCCATCAGCAAATAGTCAGAATAAGTTGTTCCTAAGACTCAAAATACATTAGAATCACCCGAGGATTGTAAAAACTCCTCCTGCTTAGCCACTATTCTACACACAAATCAGAATCTCTGGGTGTGAGATTCAGGCATTAGTCCTTCTAAAGCACCTCAGGTGCTTCCACTTTGAGAATAACCAGTAAGACTAATCCAGCAATTTTGCCCATGCCCAGTGGTGGTAAGGAGCAGCCTTCAAACTTGTATTACAGATATCAGGACATTAAGTTTAGTAGTGTCTTGTCAACCTCAAGTCAGTCACTACATTTTGTCTTTTTATCAAATGTATAGAACTGTACAGCTATTATAACCTTATAAGCAATCCTTATGATGTAGTTTTATATTTTTTCTTAGATATAGAAAATATATCTGATACAATTATGGTTTCCCTATTAAGCACTCTCCCTTTTTCTCACTCTCTCTCCTCCAACTTATGAATTTGTCTTAGGTCTTCAAACAGAGCCCAGAATTGTAGATAGGATTCCACATGCCAAGATAATACTGAAAAGCTGTGCCTGATCATTCTATGTACAAAATACAGTGTTTAGGATTAGGAGCTCAGACAACAGCTTGATACTTGTTACCTACATGACCTTGAGGAAGGTATTCCAAATTTGACCTGTAAGAAGAGGCAAATGACAGTACTTGTTGCTTCCAAGTATTACTGCGTAACTTAAAGGGGCTTGTGCCTGGACTCTAAGCTACTCAGGAGGCCAGCAGGAGGATAGCGTGAGCCCAGGAGTATCTTACCCCTGTACTCCAGCCATAGTAACAGACTCAGCAAGACCTCTGTTTCTTAAAGAATAGAACAAAGTAGGGCAGATTTCTGTAAGAGACATAGCAGTCAGCCTAGAGAAGTCAGAGAGATAGAGAGGGAAGAAGTGGATATAAGAAATTCTATAAAATTAAGTCCTCAATCTACTTCCAATGCTTAATTGTAAAAAATATTTTAATATACTTCTGGTGATATCTCATGCTTCTATTATTTGGGCTAGGAATCACTAAATTTTGATATTTTGATAGATTAATTTTCCAAATAGATGTTTATTACTTATGTTTACACTTGTCTAAATGGATATTTTTCTTACATATTAAAAGTGGTAATAATTACAACCCCTGGTTGGGTTCCTTGGGCTACAGTGATATTTTATAATATGATTGATATTATAAAATCATATGATAACACCACAGTGATATTTTATAATATGATTGATCTCATTAAGAAATCTATATATTATCTGGAAGTTTAGTCTTTTTTATGTGTTATATCATTAGTCACTCATATTTGAGGGGGGAGGGTGGGTGGACGGAAGGTAATTGGTGGAACCACACCTACAGTGCATCTTACAAGGGTACATGTAAAATTTACTAGGTGTAGAATATGAATGTCTAAACACAGTAACTAAGAAAATGCCGTCAAGGCTATGTTAACCGGTTTGATTACATTAGTGTGCACAGCAATGATTTAATAAAAATTAAAGTTCAAGTATCATCTCTTAAAAATCGTTTTTTCAAGCTTATAATAATATAAATGTTAAATGAAAATATTATTATCACAACATTTATTATTACCAACATTATTTATTGCCTTTCACAGTAATGTTATTTTTTGCTATAATTTTATAAAATACAATAAAAATTACTTAACAAAATACGAAGGTAAATAATACTATTATCTGATATACCTTGTGAAATCACTACTGCAAACAAGGAACTTTGAAAGTGAACAATTACGGTGTGATAACCTAAACACAGGAGTTGGCCAAAGTCTGTTATAAAGCATGAGATAGTATTTTTTTGCTATCTCTGTCACATTCTTTTTTCCTAATTTCTTTAAACAATCATTTATAAACATAAAATATTTTCTTGGCTCAGGAATGACACGCCCAGGTTGTGAGCTGGATGTGGCCCAAGTGCTACAGGTTGTCCACCCCTCTGACAAAAATACTTTTGGAGTCTATTATAATACTATTAATACCACTGTGGTTGTTCAAATGAGATTTGAATAAAAACTTGCACTGCATTTGGAGAACATTATGAAAGTGACGAGGAATTGGAAAGTGGTTACAAATCAGCATCATTAGTACGGAACTGTGGACAACAAGGATTCAGTACCACTGACCGACACAATAGAAACCCCAACCGAACAAATAGAAAGAACACCTCCAGCGGAGACAGCTGTGCGTGATTTACTTTAGTTTTAGCCATAAAATTCAGTATCATGTGCCAAGAATCTGAATTATGAGGCAAGGAATAAAAAGGCGCAGACTTGCAGTAATGAAGTGTCACCCGTAGAAAGGAAAAATGAATTCAAATATCACGTATACTTGAGTAAGGACAATATTCAGAAACATTAGGAGGCAATTATTTGTTGATGAATGTATATCCAAAAACATATGCATAGCTCTATTTTTCAAAATATGCATAATGGCAGCTATTTTTTGTTGCCAATATTCCTGATACCCTCACAATACACATCTTTAAAATATAAATTTTGTTATTTGGAATAGATTAAATTATACACCATGTTGATGCAATACACGCCTCCGTTTAGGTACTTGATATTATTTAATAATGTTCTGGCTGAGCCAGTTAAATTTTGCGTAGCTAACTTTTAAAACTTATTATTAGTGTTGATTTTTGTTATTGTTATTCTTTGGGAGACTTCTGTAAAGGAAAGTGTGAAAATACATACATTGTACCCATGCATGTATTTTAAGAATCACAGAGCTTGAAATAGTTGGCATTTTTTTGGTTTTGTCTTTTCATAAAAGACTGTCTTTACTTTTGCCTGGAAGTTTTTATAATCACTATCAGACTTCTATGCCAGGGAAGGGAAAAAAAAAAAAAAAACTAAACACTGTACTAGAAAAACCATTTCAAGACCAATTGATTTTAGTGCCTGCATACCGACTTTGCAGATTTGTTTGGGAAATGGAGTAGAAGTAAGCTGCTGAGAAAGCACAGTAGGAATGCATTGCGAGAGAAATTAATAAGGACTAAATCACATCGTCTTGGTGACTTACAGAAAGCTGCGAGGAAGCAGGAAAGAGTGACCATATTTTAATTGAAGAAAAAGAAATGCCAGAGACCCACATCTGCAATTTATGAGTTTATATTGCACACACATATTATAAATGTAAAGGTTATATTAATTATAATAAATGACACCATTATGAAGTATTATACACATGCAAATATAAAATGTGTAAAATATATGTGTACATATAAAATGGCTATTTCCTGCTTTTTGCAAAGTTTTCTAAGCAATTTAGCTCTATTCTTTAGGTTGTTTAATTAGAGAAATTTATCTTATTGCCAGTTAAGACATGATCAGTAACCACAGTTTAGTGTTTGGAACTCATTAAATGAATGTTCTACTGAAACTCCAGGGCAGCCATTGGGGATCAGAGCATTACTAAAAAGAAGGGGAAATAGTTCTAAGAGAAGGATTTCTGTACCCACCACTCACCCCAAAAGTAATTAAGTGCAGTTCTTTTACTGAGGGATTAACGAGAGCAGTGTTGGTGCTGAAAGGGGTAAAACACAGTTGTGCGTGGCAGGCACTGACTATCTATTCCTCAATGCCTGCTGTGCAAGCTCTGCCCACTTGTACTCTCCATAGGTTTGTTAAAACAGAACACCTGCCCAGATGGTAACACAAACAGATTTAAATTGCAAAATGAACCCTTCCCTAAACTTGTTACTTTCAAATACACATTACCACTCACCAAGGAAATATTAAGTCAATTTTCAGGCTTCAGTCGCAGTGGACCCACAGAAATTCCATAATGGTCCCTTGTTTGGTAAAGAAGCTACCTTGTCCACATTATTTGTGTTCTCAGTCAATTGTTATATTTTTGAACAAGTACATGCCTGCCATTTTGTTTGCTAGGATCTGTGAAGAAAAATTTAATCATTTTCCCCCTCTCGAGGTTTGGGAGAAAGGTATTAAAGTACAAGAAAGCAAAGTGTTGCTAGATTGAGGTATACAGGAAAGACACGGAAAGCCTAAAACCATAACCGTAAACGGTACCCTTACAAAATAGTACAAACTGCACAGAGAAGGTTATAGAAGAAAATAGTCTTTAAATATTAGAAGCTATTTTTTTTCAGGAGTAAGAATAAAATGAAAGGAAAAGTAAAGTTTACAAGTATCGGAGGATTGAAATATTTGGCTAACAACAAATGTTAGATTATGTAGGGAATTCTTTATCTGTCCTACTATTTTGTTTTTTTAAAAATGAAATGCCATAAGTCCAGGGAAAATAATTTGTATTAGAAAAAAGGCCACATACACTGAGGCCCGCAGGTTTGAACCTGGCCCAGGGGGCTAATCAACAATGACAACTGCAACAAAAAAAATAGCCGGGCGTTGTGGCCAGCACCTGTAGTCCCAGCTACTTGGGATGCTGAGGCAGGAGAACTGCTTGAACCAAGAGTTTGAGGTTGCTGTGAGCTGTGATGCCACAGCACTCTACCAAGGGTGATAAAGTGAGACTCTGTCTCAAAAACACATAAATAAAATAAAAATAAGTCTATTACTTACATTTTCTGATGTAAGCTTTTTTCATGGCTTATTCTTCATCCAGGTGGCACAGCTGAGATGACTCAAACCCACTCAGCTGGGAGTACGTCTGACCTACGTGCCAATCATAGAAAATAATGAATTTGTACTCAAACTTTTCATAGCTGTCCTTACTTGTAGACAAAAAAGAAAGAAAGAAAGAAAAGAAACAATATCCCCTTAATGTTAGGTTTATTCCACATAGCACGTGAGAACTCGATGAAAGGAATGCTATAAGAATGTTTTTTTCTTAAACTAATAACATTCAAATACTAAACTCTCCAATTTTGCTGTATTTGGAGAAAAACAAATTTATTTTGTTTCACATTATCATTTCAGACTTAACTAAGGAATATTCTACTGTGTTTACTATTAGTCCCTATAGAGATGTAGAAATAACATTGATAAATTTGGATGACAGTTGGTAATGAGGCATTTTTCAGGAGTTGTCCCATATACAAAAACTGACATTGGCTTTATTTTTTAAGTTTCTTTCTTTAATATGCTGAGCAGCCGGGATCTGGTTATATGCATGTCATCAAACCAATATTTTTTTCCTTTACCTGAAAGCATTACCTAGAATCTTTCCAGTATTAGCCAAGAAGATCCACCAATTAAAAACGGAAGTGTTATTAAGTTTCATAGGATAAAAACATTAAGAAACATTAATGCATTTTACATTAAGCATTTTTACTTTCTGATGTACCATGTTAAAATTTTTCTTTAAATGTATAAGGCTTTGTTAAAAATTATTCCTTTAAGTATACAAATAGAAATCTGAACTATAATACAAAGATATTTTGCATATCAAGAAATCTCATGCTTTGATAAAACTTAGATAAAATTAACAAGTATTATAGAATATTATAAGATGAATGAAGATACATATTTTATTTTAATCCTGTTCCACATATAACTTTTAAGGTATATCTTAGAAAATAATCACCTCAATAAAGTCTGAGTATTTATTATTCAACTTGGAAAAAAGGTCTAATTTATGGTCATTTAACCCACCTTGCATAAATATAAAATAAGACTAATTTGTATTTCTTTCTTTTCCCTCTCAGTTTATGAAATAGTAATGTCTTATTTCTAATTTCCTCCTTGAATTTAACTTGTAATAATGATAGTAGTTCTGAAACTTTGTTACATGTAAGAATCATTTGAGGAGCTCCAGAAAAACACTGCTGCCCAGGAGATAAGATCAGACACTCAGATTTAATTGAGTGAGTGGGGCTTCCACCTTACTATGTTTTAAAAATCTCCTAGTTGACTCTAATGAACTGCTAGAATTTAGAACCAATGATGGTAACTCAAATCAGTGTATATAACTCTATAAATCTTATGGTGGTAAATAAATAACAATCACCAGAGTTGCCAAATTAAAGAAGAAAGAAGATATGATATATTACATGTCCAAATAGTCCAAGGGTGACTGTGAGTTCAACCTGACCAAAGGCTCAAATGTTGTGCCAGGTCCCGTCCCACCTCCTCTGGTTTTCTGGTTTCTTCCTCTGTATGGGTACCTGTTAAGGTGAAGCCACATCCCTTTTCATTCATCCTCAACATAAAAAGGACATCTTTCCCCCAGATATTCAAGGCAAGGACTGTATGATTTTTTAATTTCATGGCCTTCCCTAAGTCAATTACTGTGGTCAAAAAGATGGAATTATGCTGCTTGATTCAGACCTAAATCATAAGTCTTGCCAAGAGCGAGGTATGAACATAACCTCCTCCTAAATATGGGTGAACAAAATTTGGCAGTCTGGTTCCATGAGATAGGATTATAGGAAATGATCAAAGAACAGAAATCAGAAGTCAATTCTGTACATTCACATTTGGAATTAACGTGAAAGAATTTGACTGTTGTTTTATGCAATTTATATGATGCAGGTACATCGTTCTAAATTAAAAAAATAATAGCGTATACAGTAATTATAAAATTGCTGCAACACCAAAGTATTAACCCTGAGTATTCAATAACATAAAGAGAAGTCAAAACGTATTTGCTTTTTATAGCTATCAGTAAAAAAATATTTATTCAAAAATTCATAATAAGGAAAAATCTCTTTGGAACTATTTCTATTTCTGCCAAATACTAATTATAGCTGGTACCATATGATGTTAAAAATAGACTTTGCATGACTGTTGATTGACTGTTGTAACTGAATTTCCAAAATAGAGGTACCTGGGGGGAGGAAATCAAAGTTTGGCATGTATGCTGTTTAATCATGTATAAAATGGATAGACTTCAAATTATTTTGCTTCATCAATCTAAATAAGAAAATTATGGATATTTCTAATAACTGGTTATAAATTCCATCAGCATGATTTAAAGACAAGGCAAATGTCTAAGTAATCAGGCTATAGGTACCCTACAGAGTAATGGATATCATAGTTTTTCTCAATCTAAAAAATTACAAGGTCACTTTTCATAATATGATTTTAATTTATTTAATCCAGGCTTCATTCACAAAGGTCTAAAAGAAGTCATTTCTTTTATATAAGTTGTACTATATATCATACTGAAAGACTTTCCTATATAAAATGCATAGGCATATTTTTTCTACAGTCAGCTTAAGTAAAATAATCTTTTCAGTTAGGATATGAAAACTGTCTTTCTTTCACTATTAATGTTGGCCCACGCAAATGATAGGGAGGTGATATCTTGTGATAAGAATTTGATACATTTTTAACATTTTAATACGAAGCAGTTAAAAATTAAACTTATCTGTTCTTAGATAACTTTAAACAGAAGTAATTTACTTTGAACTTAATGAGATATAAATTGCATTTCTGAATATTTAATTGAAAATCAGTTTCAAGTTTATTTTTCTAATCAAGAGTTTAAAATTTTAGCAAGTGTTAAGATGACTAGTTTATGAGAACTCAAAAAACTAGGAGACAATTGTAATTGAATATAAAAAGAAGAACCACGTGTATTACAGATCAAAATGAGACAAGTTGAAGAAGTTTAAGAAATAAAAACGAGGAGGGGAGGAGAGAGAAAAAGAGAATGAGGGAGAGACAACGGCAGTGAAGGCAGCAGAGCATAGCAGAAGACAGGCTTTTACCTGTCTTATCATTTCATAGGGAGAGATTCCAGGTGTCCTCAAACTGTGGCCCGCAGAGGACATTTATCCAGCCCACCGGGTGTTTTTGCCACCACTGCCTGTCCTGCTTAGCAGCCAACTTGTCCTGGGGCCACGGTCCAGCCCTCCAACGGTCTGAGGGACAGTGAACTGGCCCCCCTGTTTAAAAAGTTTGAGGACCCTGGAGAACTTTCAAAATCCAGGTTCAACTATATTTAATTTCACTCTGTTCCTTCACAATCTGATACTTAGACTCATTAAAAGATAAATATGAGAATATGAAATCTGTTCATTCACTTAACATATTTGTTGAGTGCCTACTTAGCAGAGGCTCTTCTAAGCAATGAAAATATCATGCTAAAAATAAAAATAAAAACACAAAATGCCCATTACACTCGAGTTTATATTATAGGTGAACAATCCAGACCAAAAAAAGAAAGTAAACTTTATGGTATATTAGATACAACAAGTATAATAGAAAATAACTAAACATGAGATGAAAATAACAAGTATGAAAGCAGTGGTGGGTGGCATACAGCATGGCCTGGAAAATCTCTCCTGATAAGATGACATTTTGGTAGAGACTTAAAAGGAGCAAAGTAATAAAACATATAAATATTATATACACTAAATATTTGAGTCTCCTCAATACTCATATGATGAAGTTCTAACCCCTAAGACATAGGGGTTAATTAGAATTAGATGAGATCATGAGGGTGGGACCCTTATCCCAGGGTATTAGTGAATTATAAGAAGATAAGTTTGCTTTAAATCTCCACCATGTGAAGTCACAGGAAAAATCATAACCTTCTCATAGTCAGAAAGAAAGACCTCACCAGGCACCAAATTTGTTGTAACCTTGATCTTGAAATCCTAGCTTCCAAAACTGTGAGAAATAAATGGTTTGTGTTTAAGCCACCCAGTCCTCTGGTTTCTTATTATGGCAACCCAAGCTGACTAAGAAAAATATCAACCAGAGAGGTTGGCATGGTACATCATCTCTCTGATGAGACTAGGCTGGCTGTGTTGTTTGTACTTGGGAAACAAGAAGGTACTTTCAACTGGATTTGAGGGGAGAGAAAGGAGATTAGCAGGTGATGAGGCCACAAAGGATGTAGGGGGCTTCATTATATAGGTCCTTAATGGGACGTCAAAGAGGGTTTTCAGCAGAGTGGTATGTTCATTAAGTATTTAGTAGTTCATAAGTATTTATTCTCTAATAAAATTAACTGAACCTGAAATTGTTTTGTGGCGGTGTGTGTGATTTTTAATTACAAATGCAATATTTTAATAACTCCAGGGCTATTCAAACTATTAGCTGAGCTTGAAGAATTGGTTCATCTAAGTTGTCCACTTATGTGTGTAGAGTTGTCCATAATATTCACTTACTTTATCATCTATTATATCTGTAATGATATATAATCCATTTTTACCCTCATATTTGTAATTATATCTTTTTTTCTTATTAGAGTTGTTTCAATTGCTTTGATCTTTTCATATGTCTCTGACAAGTCAAAGGGGATGAAGACTGAGATTTATAGTTGGATTTCTGTCTTATCAGTTTAGGTTGCTGAAACAAAATACCTTAGACTAAGTTATTTATAAATAGCAGAAGTTTATTTCTCATAATTTTGGAGGATGGAAAGTTCAGGATAAAAGTGCCAAAGAGATTGAATATCTGGTGAGGGCCTATTCCATATAGATGGTGCTTTTTCCTTTACCCTTACTTGGTATGTGGGGTCATGGGACTCCCTCAAGTCTCTTTTATATGGGCACTTATCCCATCCATAAGAGCAGAGCCTTCGCGATCAATTACTTTATATGACACCCACCTCTTAGTGCCATCATATTGGGTATTAGATTCCACAAATGAATTTGGGGAGAATACCAAAATTCAGACTATAGCAAGTTGTTATATTTAATAATAGTATCTTTTTGCTTCTATAACAAATTATCATAAACCAAGGAGCATAAAACAAGAGAAATGTATTTTTTCACAGTCCTGGAGGCCAGATGTCTGAAACCCAAGCATCAGCAAGGTTGTATAGTCCCTCTGAAGGCTCTTGGAGAGAATCCTTTTTTTCTTGCATTTTTTAGAGAACACTAGGTATTGACTGTGAACTTATAATACCAATACGTGCCTCCATTTTAACATAGCCTTTCCCTCAGTGTATGATCTAATCTCCCTTTCCTTCTTGTGATAATATTTAGATCCCTATCAGATAATCCAGGATAATTTTCGCATCTCAATATCTTTACCTTAGTCATATTTGAAAAAACTTTACCATCTAGGGTAACATTCATAGATTGAAAGGTTTAGAACATAACTTTATAGCTATTGTTAGTCCACAAAAACAGATATAGAGATGAAAACAGTTAAATTTTATTAATGTATCAGGATATTAAATGAGGCTGTTCTTTAAGTTTCTCTGAATTCTGCCTAAAGGGCAATCCTGAAGCCGGTGGTAGTAAGAAGGCTTTATGGAGCTTGAAACAAGAAAACAAATCATCCTTACAATACTTATGGTATTATCTCACTGCTGGTGTACATGAGAAATGCTTGGAGGCATTGCAGAGATGCTTTAGATATTATTTGCTAGAAAACCTTTTTGTGGTATTTTCCTTCCCATAGCCAAACGAAGGAAGGAAAAAAAAAAAAAAAACAGTTAAAGGAGTTGGAAAGGTAGTTGCCAAGAAACCACCTTACCTTGGGTGACTATGTGGAGAATTGCAGCAACTTAAAGGCCACTGAGAGGCTACAGCAGATGCCGGAACTAATCGCTCATCCCTTACGTGCACATGGGAAAGGAAAACTCAAGAGAATCCAAGTACGTGAAAGGGAAGGAGGAGAAGGGTATAGTCATACCTAATGCTTACAATACACACTATCTGTGCAATGGCCACACTTACAACTTTGACTTAAACTGTACAAAAGCAATTCACAAAGCCAAAACATTTGTACCCCTGTCACATTCTGAAATATAAAAGAAATTGACATGTGTCATCTTGAACTTGGATTTGCTTAGTAAAGCTGGAACTCATTCAGTATGACAAGGTAAGGAAGGAGAGGATAGGGTAAAATACACAGAATTTCTTGTGGGCCAAATGGACACAATAGACCCAAACTGATTCAAACCATCTTTGAATCAGAAACACCCTCTGAGAGGAGTGGCTGCCTCTTGGGTTATGTGAACCCCAGCAGAACATACTTGGAGATACCAGTACAGGAGACAAGGGAACCTAGCAGAGATCAGACAGGGCGTACAACCCCTGCACCGGGGAAGAGGGAACCAACAGCCAGGATCCAAGGTCAGTAGAAGGTGAAGCTACCCTGTCCTCTCCCTCTTCTCTTCCTGCCCATCTCACCATCTTTGGAGAACGAAAAGCAGCATAATGAGTTGTGAAAAATCAGGATTTGGAGAAACAGCCAAGGAAAATCCATGTGCACAGTCCCCACGGTGAAGTGCAGAGGAATCAGGCCTGAGGCACTCTACATTTGTTGCAAGGTTGAAGTTTTATTTAAATAGTACTAGACTTTTTGAAAAATAAAAATTAGGCTACTAGTACTTGTATGTACCCGAAGACCTTTGAGAACTATTGGATTGAAAAAACATTCTAGAGGGTTCCTGTGGTGAAATATTGAAAGGAAAAGAACAAAAAGCTGTTTTCTAATTATACTCTGGCACGTTCAGACCTTTTAATAAATGAATACATAATAGTAGCATGTGAGCCTTTCCATATGTGCATAAACAGCCTATTTTTCCATTAAATCAGTCGGTGCATTCAGAGCGTCATGCTGTGTGTGAACGACTTCAGCAATTTTGGATCACTTCGTATCACGACCATGCTCTCCCTCCCTCCCTTTCTGCTTCATGCTAACACTAAAAATGCCACTTTTTCATTTCACAGGAAAAAATTAATATGGAGGGCTCTTCTTCCACAGCAGAGTATACCGGGCACATTTCTCTGTGTTCCATACTTCCCAAACTCACTACATACTTTCAGCGTTAGGTTGAAATAAATGTTGAAAATGCCCAAACTGTCCTAGAAGAAACTATGAATATGTCTGAAAAAAGGAGAAACCTATGAATTTTTCTTATTCAAAACTATAGAAACAAATCTTAGGGAAATTTACCCCCAATTTTGGTAAGGCTGGAATCTTTACAATAAATAGAACCTGTAGGCTAAACATTTTGCTAGGTGAAGCAGGGCATGAAGGATGTATGGCAAAACACGGGGGGGGGGGGGAGGGGAAGTATCTTGATGCAGCAGAAGTTAGCAATCAAAATAAGCTTCACTAGTGATTTGTGTGATTTGGGGAATGCAGCTGCCTGTGCTGCCAGCTAACCCAGGAAAGGTAGACCAGCTGTTCCCAGGGAAGAACTGTAACAATGAGAATCCTGTTCTCTCAGAGACATAAGGATCAGCTGGTGGTGATCTGGGGCGTATGCACGACCACACACAACTCAGTTCAAACAGAAACCCAAAGTGCGGCATTTGTGTGCCATGAGATTTTTTAAAATCTGAGCTACTCTTCTACACCATTCATGAAAATACTATATGGAGACTAGTACCAATGCATATGGTACTGAGAAAGATGGCTTCAAAAATGTTCGCTCATTTCTACTTTGAGTTATTTTTATTATCTCAATTGATTGTAAAAGATTTTGAGTGTTTTTTTCTTGAAGACTTGTTTAGAAGGAAACATTTGTAGGAACAGTGACTGCCTCAGCTGACGGCCATCCCAGCTCATTCATTGTAGGGTCAGCCTTCTCTTTGAATATTCATTTTTCTTCCCTTATTTCTATTTAGGGAAATAAAGCGCTCCATGGTAATTGTAATATGCATTTTTAAAGAAGAAAACTTTTTTTTTTTAAAAGAACAAAAGGTCTCAATATAAAAATAGAAAAATGGAATCTGGCTGACTATGGCTTGTTATACACTTGTTTCAAGTATTTTCATGGTTCTTCATCACCCATAGGAGAAAGTTTGAACTCTTTAGGGCACTAAATCCTCATTCCCACATTTATCTTGAGCTTCATCTCTGCCTACTCCCTATTTTGCCCCATAAGTAACATTTCAACTTTCCAAAAGTGTCATTTTTCCCCATTGTTTCTTGTCCAATGCAGAATAAATACCTCTCTAGTAATAAATAGTAATACTTTGCTAGTAATAAATACCTCTCTGCAAACTCCATTCAACCTAGAAAATCTCTCCTCACTTTTTAAATAGTTAGCTTGAATTTTACTCTAGTAGGCAAGACTTTTTTTGAGAAATTTCACATAGAAATCCTGTGCCATACCTGAATAATTTTACATATTCTTATAATGACCTATCCTATTGTATCAAAGGTTGATTACAAGTTTGTCTTTTTTTGTGTGTGGATTTGCATTTCTTTGAAGATAGTATTTGCTATATTAACATTGATATTTTTAAGACCTCATATGTTAATTGCTTAGTATATACTAGCTATTAAGTAAATAATCATTGATTTTAGGAAAAAGGGTGTCAATGAATCAGTTTTTGATGTTTTGGTTTCAGTCACAGGGCACCGTTTCTGAGCCCCCAGCCTATCCCAACCCTACTCTGTGCTCAGGACTTGAAGCAGAAGGTCATGACTTCTAGTTGGCTTAACCCTCAGGAGTAAATGGCTAAGCTAACTTGAACTGTTCCAATGCATCTCCTGGTTCCACTGTCCAGATCTTCCTGGAAAATTGTCCTATTAAAAGAAAAGAAAGTCAAGCCATTAAGTCATCATCAAAAACCCACATTAAGAGAGATTTTTATGGTAAAGATGACTGTAAACTGTGGATAGAGAATACAAAAGTATGTTGTTACTGAACTTTCTTGTTATGACTGGACTTTCTTATTTATTTTCATGCAAATATTGTACTTCTATTGTAAGGCTGAAAATGGTCCAGAAATATCCATAGAACATGCCTCTGGGAGACTTCTCACTCCTCCTTCTGAAGGAAGCACGGTCATCCTTCCACACATTTTCATTTGCTGTGTATATATGTGTGTTTGGGGTGTTCTGTTTGTTCATTTATCATATTCAGCTTTAATATTGTTACTCATCATTCTTATTCAGATTTCAGTTTCCTCTTCCTATTGTCGTTTTTTCCAGTGTCGGAATTATGTCAGGAGCAGAATTCCTGGAGGATAGGAAATGTTTGAGGACTTTCTTCCTCCTTCATTAAACACTGAAGGTGACATGTTTGCCCCACTTTACTGTTCTTCAGCCAACTAGAAAATCAAATAGGATTATAATTGCTACTCTTCAAAGGATGTCATTTTACACAATAATGATTTGCAATACCCAGAAAAGTCTAATTAGATCGCTTGCCCTCATATGCAAATATACACACGAACACACACACACACACACACACACACACACACGCACGCACGCACACACTCCTTCCCAAAGGGAGGAAGCAACTTCACTCTATTTTCTTTTTCAAAAATAATTCTATTTGAGGAAATTTAATGTATTGAAGAAGAGTTTACAAATTCATTCAAAGAGAGACCACGATTTACATATTAGCCCACAACAAATGGTACTTTGTACCCTGTAGGTGTTAAATAAATGTTTGTTAGAATGAATGAATTTCTCACCATCCATCCTGTTTCAGTTTTCTTTACAGATGATGAAATCCACAGTGTTCTGATATATTTTCTTTCTTTGGTAATGGTTAATGCTTAAAATATTTCTGAAAAACTCCAAATTCATGCCATTTAAATCCATATATATCTGTACAATACAAATTTACATTTTACTGTGAAATTGTATCAAGAATTTTAACTTTGACATAAAGTTGAGAATAGTAATTGGGAGCGAACGACAGCAAGTGTTATATGGAGATCAGTGATGGTTCAAGGGCAACAGAAAGATTTTATCACTGAAGCAGAAGTAGACAGGCTTGAAAGATGTTTACTTTCAAGTTTTTGAAAGTTTTTGTTCAGTTGAGTTATATTTTCTTTTTACTAATTCTCATCTGCAGCCTTCCCCTCTGTACATCGATTTTGTCTTTTACCACTATCTCTGTAGTCTGAAATGCTCTGTTCTTCTTTTCCAGCCATTCGGCTCCCTATGACTGTTATTCCTCTCCACACGTGTACACGCTTTAAAACATAGTAATAACACTATCCCGTCACAATTAAGTCTCTAATATTTCTTTCTATTTTTTTAATATATGTCTACATCTTTCTAATGCAACTAAAGGTGGTGGAAGAGAGTAGAAAGTTTACCTGTTTTTTCAAATATTTTATAGTTAAGGAAACTGAGACCCCCAAAGGCCAAATATCTTATTGAAAATAGCAGCTAATTCAAGCAGATTCTAACCTGAAGACACATCTGCTGACACCCAGTCTGTGTTCTTTCCCCTACACTTCATCATCTTTCAAACACTAGGACCACTTCATCTAGGGCCATGGACTACGTGTTTCAAATCAATATTAAATGTCTTTTATAAAGAGAAAATAAATGCATATCATTTTATTAAAAGCCAAGCATAAGTGTTCTGGTCTATGTGTTCCTCCTAAGAAAAATACCATCTATGATATGTCTCCTTTTACATGCTGCAAAATAATAACTATATATTTTACAATTTTAATGAATATTTTCAATTGCCAGACTCATACTCACATGTTTGTAATAGAGTTTTTAAATTATGCCCACAAAATAATATTAGTTCTTATTAAACAGGAAGAAAAGGAATAGGATACTTTAAACATGCCCTCAGAACCTACAATAAAAAGAACCACACACGTACACTCACTCACAGCTCTGAATCAATTCTTAGAGGTTCACTACAGGTTTTTTTTTTTTTTTTGAGACAGAGCCTCAAGCTATCCCCCTGGGTAGAATGCTGTGGCATTACAGATCACAGCAACCTCCAAATCCTGGGCTCAAGCGAGTCTCCTGCCTCAGCCTCCCAAGTAGCTGGGACCACAGGCACCTGCCACACGCCAGGCTATTTTTTGGTTGCAGCCATCATTGTTGTTTGGCGAGTCCGGGCTGGATTTGAACCCACCACCTTAGGTGTATGTGGCTGATGCCTTAGCCAGTTGAGCTACAGGCGCCGAGCCCACTACAGGTATTTTTATTATGTAAAGCTCCAAACTATGGTACTAAAGAAATGACAATGAAAAAAATAGATAGTTTATTATAATTACCATTGACAGTGTGGTATTATATAAATATTCTAGGTAATCTATAGAAGCGATTTGTTTTACCATCCACTATAATGAATAGTATGGTGAAGATTTCATCTAAATACATTAGTATGACCTAATCACCTCTTATATAAAAATATTCATGTATTTCGATGACCTTTTCTCTAAAGCTATCAAGGTTTACCAGAAGGCTTACCAGAGCTGTCAGCTTATTGGGGAGAAGAGGATGTTATAGTAAGGACATTTTTAGGACTATAAAAATTAATAAAAATTATCTAGTTGTAAAATTTTGATAAAAACTTAAAAATCTTAGACTGGGTTGCTTCCCATTCATATCCTGAGTGTATGTGTCATACACCTGTCCTTATAGGAGCAGTCCTGAACTGTAGCCTTACACCTGTATTTATTTCCAGTTGACCTATGACATTTTGCTTTCCAAACCAAAGGACCAAAGGTTTTACCAGCATCAGCTACAGCATAATTTATATTTGGCAACATAAACAAATTTCACAAGCCACCCTCTGATTCACTTAGAAAATAATAGCAGGGTTCCCAAACCTCTAGAGAACAGTGTGAAAATTAGGGAGGTTGCCTGCAGGGCCCTTCAGTGTGGGTGAGACAGGGATAGCATCTTTAAAGTATCATATGAAGAGAATAAAGTAATATAAACCAATAGCATATTATTTATGGAAGCTGTGACATCTAACCTCTGATTATCCTGAATCTCAGTCTCCCATGTTCACTGATGTTTGCCAGCAGTTTAATTACTTTACATTCTTAATAGGAGATCTGCTCCTGGATAAAAATTGCTACATGTTTTGTGTTTAGTGGCAGAGACTGATCAGACGTAGATTTTGGCCAGATTTAGCTGAAGTCGTATGATATTTGTCCTGATCTTGTTCACCAGTGAAAATAACTAGAAGAAATCATGAATACTAATTTTGGAAAGTAACAGTGATATTTTTGGACATTCTTTTAAAAGTTTTTTTCTAAAATATCAAAGAGCACAATTATTTTAAAGTGTTTATGCACATGCAATATATAGGTCTAAATGTGAGAGACCTGCAAACATGGAGCCTGGTTCACAGTAATTAAATCATTCTGAAAGGACAACCACAGATATTCATGTATACAGATATACACCACTCAACATTGATACCTATTTAAATTTGTGATTATTAAAAGAAACATGTACTTTGGGTATTTTATCAGGCATTATAAGTAATTTTAAAAATGAATGATTAAAGCCAGTTAAACATATAATGTTTATAGATCTGGAAGAAAATTATTGAGCGTGTAATCTTTAATAAGTAGGACCAGTACTTTCTCCTGCTGTGTGTTCTTTTGGGTCCTCTTCTGCCACCTCCTTGATGCTTTATACTTCCTCAGCTATTGTTTTACCTCATTCTCTACATTTTAAATAATAACATGTATATGGATTCCAGTAAGGATTGCTAAAAACAATATATATATATACATATATATATATATATTTTTTTTTTTTTTTTTGGCCATGCTGGGTTTGAACCTGCCACCTCTGGCATATGGGGCCGGCGCCCTACTCCTTTGAGCCACAGGAGCCGCCCAAAACAATAATTTTTTATTAAGCTTTGAAACATTAAAATCATTTACATGGCATAAGGAAAACACAGATTTAGTGTATAAATATTTGATATTAATGAGTTCCCAGAAAACTAAGCCAAGAAGTATTTGCCAGAAAGAGGAAATAGGCAAAGGAATAAAATATAACAACTAAAATATAATATGGTTCATATTATAATAATATATATTTAACCCTAGGCAGACATTCAGGTGTCTTTTTCTGATTTAAAAGTAATAAAATCTCACGACTACTTCATGAAATATTTTGATAGATAGTTCCAGAAATATATTAAATTGTGTGGTTTCAAAATAAATTTAACAAAGTTTCATTGTAGTATAAATACATTTGAATATTTTATAATATGGTATACAAAATATTTACCATAGATACCCAAACACTCCTTTGGAATTAATAAATATAGCATAGCCATTTGTTTTACACTATAGCATAGAGATAATTTTATACGTAAAGACCAAAGATTTCTGAAAATATTTTTTAAAGAGGAGAGTGAATTAGTTGATAGTTCTGAGCAAATTAAGTTTCTTCAATAAGTTATTCAGCAGTGGTCTCTCAATTTGAGACTTGAACAGTAGAATTCAATGCTCATCAAACTAATGTTTACACCCTTTTAAAATGAGATTTGCTACTTGTTTTCTGGAAATTATTAAGTTTAGATTTAGGTGAGGGTAGGAGGAATGTTCATTCATTGTATTCTATTTTTTATTAAATCATGAAGAGGTAGACCGTGTATACATTAATGTATTTATGAGGTACAATGTGCTGATTTCATATACAATTTGGAATGCTTACATCATAATGGTTAATATATCCCTCCTCTCATTTACTTAATTATTGTGTTAAGACATTTATCCTCTATACTTAATAGATCTGACATATACCCTTGCAATATGCACCATAGGTGTGATCTACCATTCACCCCCCTCCATCTGATTCTATAAACAGGAGTATGTGTGTTACATACCATTCCCAAGTCATACTGCCACTAGTAATAGCCACTGCCTTGTTTTTTTTCACTTGTTGATCACCAAATCAATCATTCATCTGGAATGAACACATTTTACTTAGACAACTCCCAATCAGGATGTTTTACATAAGAAAAATATTTTTCACACACAAGAAAACTGAAACTCATATAAAATACATATACTCAAGGTGACATCTTGAGAGACAACAAAGAGAAGTCATCACAGGTCTAATAAAACCCCAAGAATAGTGTTTATCAGGAGAAAAACATGGGCATTCTAAGGCCTTTAAAACAAACTAGACATAAAATAAGGCGAAACTATGTGAAACTTTTAGAACATGAGAAGAGTATAATTGTTTCAATTCCATCAATTCAATCATTAATTCTCAACATCAATGAGAGAAGATTCCATCGGAAAAGGAATGTTGGAATTTCCTTTTTTGTCATGTTCACTTGTCTATTTGGAGTAGATTTAATCATTTTGGCTCCTCACAATGAGAAATATCTTACCATATTGCAGTTTCCGTACATGGGATATTGGAAATATTAGTAAAATTACTTAGATATTCACTGGATACATCCTTCTAAGTTTCTAAAATATTTGATCTGTGCAAAAAGTTTTTGAGTTTATAATAATGAAAGCTATTATCCTTTGCATAGAAAATTACAAAGAATTTTTCAGCTTATTAAATGCAAAATCATAATTACTGAAGGGATCAGTCTAGAAGTCCAAAGGTATTATAATTATCCTTTTGTATAGGAATTATACAATTGCTAAGATGCAAATGTGGCCTCTATATTCTGCTCTGCAATACCTGGATACAGATGTCTACCTTACTTTCAGAGACTTTAAATGTACATTTAAAATAAAAATGAGTAACTGATTTATCCACACTTTCATTTCTTTGTTATTACTTTATTTTCCAAAGGAAAACTAGTATAATTTATTTATATCCAGGGTGTAAGAAGGAACTAATCGCTCTTTTGAAAATACAGGTTTACAGGGACAGCAGCTCCTTATATTCTCACTAATTCAAGATGTTAATAATCACTCAGTCAGTTTGCAGAAACTACTTGAATTTACTGCAAGAGGAAATACACATATATCCTTAAATATACTTAACTATAATCAATTTTGATTACTCTATTATACATCACTTTCTCAGACCACCAAAATCATTCTGCATATATTTCACTCAGCAATGCTTTTCCAAAAATGGTAAGCCAATATGTACCGTGCTTGGGTAAATGTTCCTTTCTACTTTTATTTTTCATATTTTGGCAACTACACTTTACTACTTGACATATGGAATTTACAATCAGAACTACCTCAAATGAGCCCTTTCATGAACGTTAATGAAGAATGAGGAAATCCAAGAACTACAAAAACATCTCAGACTCATTTTTCCTCATTTGATAAAACTATCAAAATACTGGCATTTAACGTGATTATAATATTTTTACCACCATAATTGAAATTAATTCCCACACAATAACAATTTCCAGACAAAAGTAACAGGGCTGAACGAAATCCTAACAGGAACGTACAGTGATTTCTAGGCTGAGGGGTTAGGCAGTTAAAATCACCATTGCCATGTTAGTGCTTACATTCCAGTTTTATGCAATGAAGGATTTGTTACTTCTTTTGAACTTTAATGACTATATATGTATATATATTCTTTTAGGAATATGCATAATATAGGAATGCTAATGAATTGATTGATTTTTATCAGGCGACTGAACCTATTTGTAATATAGGTGAAATGCATACATATATATTTATATACACACACACACACACACAAGTATCCCCTTACTCACATAAAGGATTATAAACTACCCTATTGAGAAAGAGAGATAGCATACAAGTTATATTTGTAGCTACTTAAGTTTTGAAATATTATACCTTGGAATAGAATCCGTCATCTATTCCATGCATTTCAAACACATTTATTTCATCTGATTTGGAAAAATACGAGTATTAATAGCAAAATCAACTTCCTCACATAGGTGATCAACACACTAAGGATAAGCTACAATTTTAAGAAAATTGTCTATCTGATAAAGCACATTTATTTGAAAGATACTAAGAACTCTAGAAATTGAATAAGAAAATTAACAACCCAATTAAAAGGTACAAGATATGAGATGATACACAGTTGGCAAAAACCCTATAGGAAGGTATTCCACATCATCTGTCATTGGGGGAGTGCAGATTAAAATAACAATGAGATATCACTACAGGTCATTTAAATGGCTATTTAAAAATAAATCCTAACAATACTAAATTCTGGCAAGAAATTGAGCAACAGAAACTCTTATTTAGTTCTAGAGAAATGAAAAATGGCACAGCCACTATAGAAAATAGTTCAGTAGTTAGTTCCTTACAAAGCTAAACATAGTCTTACTGCTATGGTCTAAATGTTTGTGTTGCCCCAGAATTTATATGTTGAAGTCCAAGATGGTGGTAGTAGGTGACGGGGTCAGTGGGTGGTGATTAAGTCACAAGGGCAGAGCCATCCACGAATAGCAGCAGCCCTCACCAGACAACAGTCTGCCACACCTTGATCTTGAACTTTTTATCTTCCTTGAATTATCAGAAACAAACTTCTGTTTTCTATAAGCCACTTAATTTATGGGATTTTTCCTAGGAGACACTAATATATCAACATAGCATGTTTTTAATAATTGTGATCCCAGGAATTTAACCAACTGATCTGGAAAACTATATTCACACAGAAACTTCTCCATGAATGTTTATAACAACTTCATTTGCCATCGGCAAAAACTGGAAGGATCCAAGATGTCCTTGAATAGATGAATGAATAAACACTCTTACATCCATACAAAAATACAGGCTGTCTCTAAAGTCACTGTGTATAGGGGAAATGGGATATTTTAGCTAAATGTGCATTTTTTTTACAAACATTCCTTACAAAATTTTATAAAATATTTACAAACTATTTTCTACATATTGGCCATCACTTTGTAAAATTCCATGATGAGTATTTGGTAAATAAAGATACATATAGCTGCACCTACCCCTATTTTCCCTATGTATGGTGACTTTAGGGGCAACTTTTGGCACACCTCATAGA
>CAUYQV010181486.1:0-23905 GCA_963574575.1 Galagoides demidoff
CCCAAACAAGAAAAACAGACAACTTAAATTTGAGGGGCAAGTATTGATTCTTTATTAAAAAATGACAACTCCCTTTCTTTCATTTGCTTTGCACATATATCAAGGGTATAAAATTATGTAAAGGATAATCCTCACTTAGAAAGTTTACATAAGGTTTTTTCCAGGCTTTAGGAAGGGTTTATACACACAAAATTGGAAATAGTCAAATTTTTTTAATGTAGGAGCTAGATGTTTGCAATCTTACTGGAAAAAAAAAAATCACCTGGGTGGGGGGGAATATCCTTCATTTGCATTTTATAATAAACATATCATACAGCCTTCAGATATGTGCAAATTTTTGGTGAGTGGGATTGCTTGACTTAGAGAATATAACAGGAAAATTCTTAGAGTGGTGAAGGCAGAGTTGGAGGAGAGATTTGAAGTTATAGTGTTCCGTAGAATTACACACAGAAGCAAGTTGGATTCTAGTTCTATATCACAAAAAGTATTGTGCTCTATTATAATTTTCTAGTATTTCTGAAAAAATATCTTTTTCCCTATAAAGTAACCATACATGTTACCTTAATATTGAATCTAGGAGAACAGAGAGAAATCTCAGGAGGACACAACCCATTGGCCCTTATATGCTGATGAGATTTTCTTTTTCTTCGTTTGCTAGCTATTTGGTTAACCAGGAAAATCAATTAAGCTGCATCTTTGACAAAGCCAGAAGTACTTTGTTGCCTAAAGTTTAGCCGAATCTGATTTTGCATTCACTTTTTTTCTCTATTTCATAGAAACTGGGATAGGATTATATACCATGTTTAGACTGATCCATGAATAAGAGGCCAGGAACATTTTTGTGGGCAATCTTTGAGTTAATCAAAACATTCTGATAAAGCAAATGATAAAACTGTTAGAAGATGCATACATCAAGACCCAAAGATTCACAAGTGCATGTCAGATTCAAAGCAGGGACACCTTGTATCCTCCGTGGAATGTAGCTTCTAGATCCTAAATAACTGTGTAATCACACACACACACACACACACACACACACAAAGATGGGTTTTCCATAAGCAATCAAAAAGCTGGGGAATTTGTTTTGTGTCTGCTACATGCGGTGTTTCAAATGACTAAGCATTCTTTACATTCTTTATTTAAAAAACAGTAAATGTCTCTCATTTCAATTATAGATGATTTTGATGATTTCTTTAACATCAACACATTATTAAGGAACCACATGGTCCTAAGGGTAGAAACAAGAAAAATGCTATGATGGGAGCCAAATCCTTTACTAAGAGAGCTTAGCCAAGTGATTAAGGAGCCCTTCTCATAGTCAAGATCAATATTTACCAAGAGAATGGGAACTTTTTCTGCTGTTTTTAAACACAATTCATTCATCAGAATTCCACAAGGGAAACTTGGATGAAGGAAGATTAAACGGATAAATACAGCTTACAAAACCTACCCAGTGAGGTTTATATCCTGACAGGAAGTTAGAATAGACGAGAGTTAAACACAGAAAGCAGACAAGCCCCACGTGTGATGGCTGACCGGATTTTAGCATATAGAAAATGGGAAAATGTCAGTGGGCTCAAGGCCTTCAGCCTGGATTATTGAGACAATAAAAATCGTCTAACATTTTGCATTATAAAGACCTGGACAATTCCACACTGTTTCAAGACATTATGTAATATTTGAAGTAAAAGGAAAAAAAGCCACTAAACTATAAATATGAATTTGAAAAAATAATAAAGATGGTTTCAAGCTGTATTATAGGAAAGGCATTTTGTTCATTGTGTGATTTGGGGCAGTTGAATTTCCATTTATGCAGAGGTAAATATACTTGTTAGAAAGTATTGGGCTCAGCCGTCTTTACGATGCAGCTGGGTGAAGTCTGTGCCCTTTTCTTTGGCCTGATCTGACAGATCAGGTCAAGCCACTTCTGTTGGCATAATACTATGGTGACACCTGGCAGGAGACCTTTCTAAGAAAGAGGACAGCAGGGCTGTAGTGTATCAAAGAGATCACACCCAAGGTTATCTGGAACTAAACATTGTTATATAAAGAACTAAGACCAAGAAGAAGGGAACAGCCTGTCTGGTACAAGTGTCAAAGAAATAAGGATACGTTTAGTGTCCTTGAAAGAGAAAGGGTAGTTCCCCAGCATCCACATGGCAGAAGTGACTTCTGAATGCAAAACAGGAGATGAGAATCTCCTAGTGGCATTGATCTAGAGGCAGATTCCTTTGGGATGACTTTGCCCCATACCTGAGCTCACACCTGAGTGCAATCAGATGAGCCACTCTTGAGAGGAATGTTGTTTTAGATTAGAGAAAGCCTTAGTGTTAATATACCAGAATGCTTTGAACTATAATGGTAATAACCTAACTTGCATCTTCGACCCAATATTTCTAAGTGATAGCAAGTTAAAATGTAAAATGAGATAACAGATACTAAATATGCTGTAAAAAGCAGGTATCAATGCAGGGAGATAAGTTCAGGGGTAAAGAACAATTGTGAAGTAGCTTATACTAAAATGGCGAGGACTGTCTAGATTCTGTATATATTTTGAAAGTAAAGCTAACAAGATTTGTAGTCACATAGAATGTGGAATGAAAGGAAGAAGAATTAAGAATGAATGCAAGTTTTTGTAGGGGTAAGAGGGAGATAGGTGAGCAGTTGACCTGACAGCGTTGCTATTTGCTAAAATCATAAAACACTGTTGTAGGATCCAGTTTTGGACATGTGAAATTTGAGATGCTTATTGACATCCAAGTATAAATGTCAAAAAAAAATAAATAAATTGGTTATACATATCAGAGGAAAGATCCAAGCTAGGTATACACACATGAGAATCATCAACATGTAAATAAAACCGGCTTGGCACCTGTGGCTCAATCGGCTAAGGCGCCAGCCACATATACCTAAGGTGGTGGGTTCGAATCCCCAGCCCAGGCCCACCAAACAACAATGATGACTGCAACCAAGAAATGGCCGGGCATTGTGGCAGGCGCCTTTGGTCCCAGCTACTTGGGAGGTGGAGGCAGGAGACTCGCTTGAGCCCACGAGTTGGAGGTTGCTATGAGCTGTGATGCCATGGCACTCTACCCAGGGGGATAGCTTGAGGCTCCATCTCAAAAAAAAAAAAAATGTAAATAAAACCAATGAGATTACATGAGTTGGCTAAGTAATAAGGGATAAACAGGCAAGGTCATGACTGGCTGTACTGGTTGTTCACTGAACAAAAGCAGTCAGTTAACAGGTGAGCTGTAGCAGAAATCTCACCCCGGCTCTCACCATGTTGTCCATTCCACGATGGGACTGTATCTACCTGGAGAACACATTTTTAATTAGTCAAAAGTACCGACAGGGTAACAGAAGCACCCAAAGGAAGATGAAAATTCAGTCACTAACCCAGATAGTTCCTTGGTATAAAAGTTAGAATAGGATTATGGTTGGTGAGAGATGGTAGCTGACTGCAAAGAAGCAAGAGACATAATTAAGTGTTGACAAAATTTGAAATGGAAACCACTCTAATTAACGTGTCTTTCTAACATTAGGGTGTGTTTCATCAACAGTCATATGTTGACGTTCTAACCTCTGGTACCTCAGTATGTAACCCCATTTGGAGCTCTTTAAAGAGGTGAAAATGGGGTCTTCAGAGTGGGCCCTGTTTCAATATCACTGATATTCTTATAAAAAGAGGAAATTTGGCTTAGTGCCCATGGCCTGGTAGTTATGGCACCAACCACATGCACTGGGGCTGGCAGGTTCAAACCCAGCCCAGGCCAGCTAAACAACGACAACTGCAACAAAAAATAGCCGGGCATTGTGATGTGTCCCAGCTATTTGGGAACCTGACTCAAGAGAATCACTTGAGCCCAAGAGTTAGATTGCTGTGAGCTGTGACGCCACGACACTCTACCGAGGGCAACATAGTGAAACTCTGTCCCCCCCCCCCCCCAAAAAAAGTGTAAATTTGGACATACAAGGAAAGATATCAGACACATGCCCAGACTGGAGGACAACCATGTGAGGACACAGTGAAGAGGGCGCCATCTTCAGGCTGGGAGAGAGGCCTCAGGAGAAGTCAAACCTCTGACACCGTGATCTTGAATTTCCAGCCTCTAGAAGTGTGAGAAAATAAATTTTTGTTGTTTAAGACCTTCAGTGTGTAGCATATTGCTATGGAAACTGTAGCAAATTAATGTGGGCTATAAGCCACTTGCCATCCATAACCGGGCCTTTCGCTGCCTAACAATTGCTACTAAAGTTACTTATTAAGTATGTTGATATGATTTAAGTGATAGAGATAAAAATGAATCTTGTTATTTAACTGATGACCAGTTAAACTGTGGTTTGTGTGTACTGTGTTCAATTATAGTTCACTGCTCCTTAATATAGTTCACTGCCCCTCAAGCAATAATGCAGTTACAGATTTCTGATTGGCAGTGAGGTTAATACGTGAATTATCTAAAGGGAACCAGATGGAGTCTCTTTTCAGTTGAATGTTGAATCATATTAATATGAGGAAGTGTAAGATGAATCTGAAATATTATATCCTTCCCTCAAGGCAAAGGAGAACCTTACTGTCCAATTCTATTCCCTTTCAAGACCAATAAATTAATGTTAAAAAACATCCCTGTGAACACATGTTCTCGGATAGTCTAAAACCTTTCATGAACTGTTGTTCATTACGGACATGATTCATGGCTTAAAAGAATTTTAGTTCCAATTTATGTGCACAGACTTGTAACTTTTCTATAAAACATATCAAAGAATAAAACTCAAATCGCTCACAGCCATATCAATAATTCTGTTGAGTATGACTTCCAGCTCAATAATGATTAACATGCAACCAATGAATCAAAATTCTTGCATTTTACTTTCTTTGAAGTAGCAATTTGCCTTGTTTTCATGCAAGACATGAAAGATGTAAGAATTTTAAAAGGCAAATTCTCAGCAGTAAAACACTGCACTTCATTTCTCCGCACATTTGCTTGACGTGTTGCAACTTTTACATGATAGGAGTCGCTCACTGTCTTCATAATCTCGTCTCTGTCACTAACCAAGGGGTACGTTGCTAAAAACACTAATCCTTCCTAATGCTAGGGAACTGTTTGCAGAATACAAGTTTGCTCACGCATGCTTTTTGCAAATGTTTTTCTATTCTTTGCCATCAGCTGAGTTGCCATTTTAATCGGTCTATAAGCCTGTGAAGCCTGTTTCAGGCGTTTCTTTCCCTCTGAGAGCAGCTGCACGCTGACTCTCTGCACAACTGGGTTTAGCGGAATCCATACTTGAATCCTTTGCATCATTATTATGATAGTGATAAATCAGACAGCATACCATTCCATGAAGTCTAAATGGGAAAACTCATTAATATAAATTTCTCATATCGTATTTTATTGGACACATAAGCAGGTATTATAAATCTTAAGTACTGCATATTTCTATAGTTTTTAAAAAGTGTTTGCCTATGTTCATGATGGAAACAGAAAAAGAAAGAAAAAAATAGAAAGGGGGAAAGAAGAGGTTGAGAGATACAGAGAGAGAGACGAGACAGAGAGAAGGGCAGAGAAACAGCATGCATGCTCAAACAACTGTGTCTGAGAAGAAAGGCGGTCGGAGTAAATTCACATGGTTTTAGTTAGAAATTCATTTTCTTTGGATTAATGTTTTATACATTATGATTGTAATTTATCGATAGGAAATGAGCTCTTGTCTATGCAATGAATTTGAGAGAATGTAATTACCAATAATTTTACTCATATTCTCACAGAAAATTCTATTTAACTTCAGGGAAGTGCTGCTCTTCCCTCCAGTACTTGACAAGTGGCGACTCTGACGTGTAATATTAAAAAGTCTCGGGTAAGAAACAAACATACCACATTCCAAATTGTGTCTTCTGGAAAATGAACAGGCTTCAATTTAGTTCTCTCAGACTTAGATAGAGATGGAAATACTGAACAGTAGTCATTTCTGCTAAATGTACTAATTAATAAAACCCAGTGGAAATCAACTAGGTGGGAAGGGAGCAGGAGAGGAGGGCTGGGCAAAAACCCACCTAACAGGTACAATGACCCCCGTCTGGGTGACAGGCACACCTGTACCTCTGACTCAAACATCCAAAAGTGATCTGTGTAACTGAAAACATTTGTACCCCCCGTCATGCTATGAAATGAAAAATAAATATATAAATTTATTTCACATATATTTTTCTGTTAAAGTAATGATTGTTTAGTAAATTGATTTGGAAATTTTGGTGTCTACAAGTTCTCTAATCTTTGATAGCACATTTTCTTCCGTATTTATTTCTATGTATTACAGTTATGTCTTTATTAATAATGTATGAATAACAATTCTCATCAACTGATATATCAAGAGACAGTATATGTTTAGTTGTAGTTAATTATTAACAATAATAAATATGAATTTGCATTTCAAGTTTTATATATGGATATGAACACATCCAAATATCTATCTACACTTGACCCTCGCCTAATGCAGAGTTTAGGGGAACTGACACCCCTACACACAGTCGAAACTACTTAACTACTTATAGCTTCTTATTGATAAGAACTCTTAGAGATAACAATCAATTTACAAGTATTTTGTGTATTACATGTGTTAAATACTGTATTCTTATAACGGAGGTAGCGAGAGAAAAGAAAATGTTATTAAGAAAATCATAAGAGAAACATATTTACTGCACATTACGTGGAACAGGATTATCATGAGGTCTTTATTCTTGCTGTCTTCACATTGCGTAGGAAGAAGAGGAGGAAGTGACATTAGTCTTGCTATCTAAGAGATGGGAGAGGTGGAAGGGAATCCACATGTGTGTGTAAGTGGACCCTTAAAGTACAAACCCATGTTGTTTAAGGGTCAACTTTCTATACACATATACAATGCATATACACTGTATATACATATATATACACACTATTTATATACATATACATGTATATGTATTGTGTGTGTAACTGAGTTCTTGGCAGGTTTTTTAAAACATCATGTATTTAATAAAAAGCTTATGATATAAGGGGAATAGTCTTTTCCTTTTTTTACTTGCATCATTGTATATTTTTTTCTAAAGCTTCTTTCCAAGAATCTTTGCAAGGTGATGCTAGTTTTATAATGTTTAGCTTAGCTAAATTAATCTAGACAAAATAGTCATAAATGCACGCAACAGACATGCGGACGTTTTGCTGTTCCTCAACGTGATAAAGGGAACGGGTAGGCGATGAGCTTCTGCCCTCCAGGTCTGTGGGAGTCCCTTCCGTTTCTACAATTCCTGAGCATCTTTAAGAAGGTGTGACCATTCGTGACACAGATGCAAGAAAAGGAAAAAAGATCATCTGGACAAATTCAGTTTACTTTCTATAACTCTAAGATTAAAAATAACGATCCTGAGAAGTATTATCTTTTTTCACCATCACAATTTTCCGTCTGTGCGAGTGACAAGGGTAAGGTCAACAATTATCTTTTTGTTTCTTTTATCTTTCTAGGGTAAGTAGCAAACAGATACATACTTTATTTCTTCTTTTAAGGCAGATCAAAATAAGCCATTTCACTGAGCTGGTTTTTAAATTAAAAGTAAAAAGCTATATAAGATAGGCAAAATGCCACACATTTTGGTAAGTTATCACTTTGTGTATGCAGTTTGATAGGTAATCACCTAAACTTTTGAAATGTATTGGCCATTTCATTTTCATTCTTTAACTGAAACAGGTGTCCTCAAACTACAGCCCACGGGCCACGTGCGGCCCATCAATCTGGCCTGCTGGGTGTTTTTGCCTCCGCTGCCTGTCCTGATTAGCAGCCGACTTGGGCCCGCAGTCTGGCCCTCCAATAGTCTGAAGGACAGTGAACTGGCTCCCTGTTTAAAAAGTTTGAGGATCCCTGGAACTTCCCTTTTTGTTTGGTTCTTATGCCAAACAAAGAACAGTTGATTGGTGGTGAGATTGGGGTTTTAGAGAAGAATTCCCAAGAATAACAAACTGGTAAAAGCTTTAATATGAAAAGTCAAATTTAATAGCAAGATGCTAGATAACTTGTAGGAAACAGCTATTGTTGAGAGTACTGATTTTCCAGGCCCCTTTATCACTTTTTAGCTATCAATAATCATTAGAAGATCTCAAGTCCATATATTCATACAATATAATATAAGTATAATATAGAGCACCTACCGGGTCAGCAGAGTCCTTCCAAGTCAAAGGTTTCATATCATATCGGTTCTGGGAATCATGAGGATGACAAAGGAGGAAGAGAAGATGGCACAGTGATGAGAACTAACAAGTTTGCTCCCTCTCTAGGGTCTTTTTTGGGAAAAGGGAGCCACGGCTTATAGATAGCTGATGACTTGGAGGGTTGATTTGGGCTTTTGAACTTATTCCTTGTTTAGGAACTTAAAAACAACATGGGCAGCAGAAAAATTAGTTGCATAGCATGGTTAGATCCAGACATTCAGCGCCTCTATCTGTGTGGTTTAACTTCATAAAGACACTATTTATTCTGGAAAGAAGCCCAGAAAGACCAGAGGTTCTTGCTGGGAAACCTGCAAGTATAGAGTATAAATGTCTCAAAACAACAATTAAGAAAGTGCAGTGAAGGCTATGTTAACCAGCTTGATGAAAGTACTTAAAATTGTATATAAAACCAGTACATTGTACCCCATAAATGCATTCATGTACATAGCTATGATTTAGTAAAAAAAAAAAAAAAAGAGTGAGATGTGTTTTTAGACAATGCTGCTAAATGAACCACAGTGTCAGAAAACTAACAGTTACCAGAGCCAGACCTCCAGCATCTACAATGTCAGTGGTTGCTGAGGGAATTCAAGTAGGTCAGGAATCGCTACAGATCAGTTCACATGGAACTTAGACGGGCCACAGAACTGAGTCACAAATGTCTGTAGACAGAAAAGGGACTTCCTGGAAACTAAAGGGGGCAGATGGCAGCTTGTCCTGGGTACCCCACACAAGAATACCTTTGCCTCTAGGGACCTGTGATTCGCCTAGGGGAAATGAAAAGAGGGAAGGAGCTGGGTGGACAGCCGGATAGCCAGGAGATGGAATTTCTTATCAATATCATTATCAAAGATTGAAATGATTTGATCTTAATAAACTTAAAGCAGATGTGTCATTTTGACAATATTATTACTCCACTAATCAACAAGTGGGTTTTGTGCTGCTAAATATATCAGAAAAAGATAAAATAATCTTATTTCATATGCTGATCTAGGGTATGAAGTAAACATATGCCTTAACTATCATACGTGACCCCACCGCACACACAAACACATCTGCACAAATATGCGCTGGGCCAAGTTCCTAATTGATTCACTTATCCACTCATCTTTGGGCAATATTTCATGAATCAGAAGTTTTTCCAACTCAGAATTCACCTTTCTCTGATTTTAAGTGTCTCTTGTGTGACAAGGAGCATAATAAAAGGAAATAATATTCCAGTTTAGAATGCTATAAAGCCAGATATTTTTTTTCTAGCCCCAAATTATGAAACTCTTCTACTCAAATGTATGCATGAATTTATATATGTGTCTATAAATATATGCGTGTTTGTATAGCTATACACTAAAACATTATTGTTCTTTAGTCACTTAATACATAAAATTTAAAATACCACAAAGTACAATGGAGAAAAGGGCACAGAATCTAGATACTGTGTCTTTCTCTCTCACCAGTAATGAACTTAAGATAAATAAAAAGCAAGAGTGAAGAGTCGACACAAAATTGTTTTATTCTATATTAATAATATCCAATATGTGTTTTGTTTTGTTTTTTTTGAGACAGAGTCTCGCTTTGTCACCCTTGGTAAAGTGCTATGGCATCATAGCTCACAGTAACCTGAAACTCTTGGGCTCAAGTGATCCTCTCGCCTCAGCCTCCTGAGTAGCTGGGACTACAGGCGCCCGCCACAAAGCCTGGCTATTTTTAGAGATGGGATCTCGCTCTTTCTTAGGTTAGTCTCTAACTTATGAGCTCAAGCAACTCATCCTCCTGGGACTTCCAGAGTGCTGGGATTATAAGTGTGAACCACCGCGCCCCGCCCTAAGTGTGGGTTTTGTCATTCTGCAGGTTTAGATCCTACTAAATTGAAATTATTGTTTTTACATCTCTACCCACCATTCACTTTCTTGCACACTTGGAAGCAGTCACTAACAAGTGTTTACATTGCTACAAATGCCTAACTTCCCTGATTTTCTCTGTTTTCCCCCTGAATTTAATGTTAAATTCTTTCCCACAAACATTATATTTACTGAATTCGTCAACTCTATGCTTTCCTTATTACAATATTTAAATAAAAAATACTCAACCTCACATGATTTTACCTAACTGATCTCCCTACAGTTCTGTAGTTAAATATTATTTCTGAAGACAGTACAGTCAGAAGCACACAAGGATTGGCATATGGCTTTTCAACCTCATGTCTTCCAGCCTCTTACCTAAGAATGCTTCAACATACACCAGGATATTTGTTTCCAAGTCTTTTCTGTGCAAAAAGATTTCTTTTCTGACAATTCTTACCTGTCACATACATCATCATTAAACTAACAAACTCATGCTTTCTGGAAAGTCTTCTAATACTCTTTATAACAATCCTTTAGTAAATAATAAATCATCTCACTCTTAAAATTTAATTTATGTTATATTTTTGTGCAGGTTTTTGTAAATCCTTGTGGTATCTTATCGCCTCTCAAAAGTCTTTTTCACTAGAGACTTGATACATTTTTTACGGATTGACTTTTGCCCTCCTTCAATTCATACTTTGAAGTACTGATCTCCAGGAGTTAGGTCACACCTTTCCGGGCACTTGGAGACAGCATCTTCACAGAGGTTGTCAAGTTAAAAGGAGATTTTACGTTGGGTCCTAACAGCTGACACCTAATTATAAGGAAAGAAAATGTGGAGACAGACCTTCACACAGGGAAAATGCCATGTGAAGATGAAGCGTGATCAGAGTGATGCATTTGCAAGTCAAGGAGCATCTAACATGGCCAGCAAAGCCCGAAACCCCAGCAAGAGGCATGGAGGAGATCCTCTCCGAGTCCCCAGAAGAAACCTACCCCACCAACACCTGGGTTTTGGATTTCTGGCTTCCAGAAGTCATAGACAATACAACTTCTGTTGTTTAAGCTGTAAGAAATATGTTGTCTCACAGGTTTTTTGGGGGGGAGGGTAGATAGTAGGCCTAATAAATTAATATATTCCTCAAAGAGAAAAAGCAACTCTTTCCATATCTGAAAAGCATGAGGCTAAAACAGAGCAAGGGGCAGACAGGCAAAAACAGTCTCTTAACTCATTTCAGTATTCAAATAGTCTAAGCTTTTATCTATTTAAATAAACACACAGAAGAAAATTTGCTGACTTTAGATTTGTAAATCAAGTGAGTAAAAGTCATGAAATTTTTATTCACTGAAACAAAATCTTATCTACATAAATGCATTACCTACTATTTCTGCTAATAAAGTCTAATATATTATCAATATTATTTGCATTTCCACAATATTCATGTGTTATGTGCTTTCTTCCTACTGGACTATTTCTTTTATTATCTTTTTAACATTTTCCGAGTTGATACGAATATTTTTATACATGTGAAAAGGCATGTGCCTTTTTTTACATTATGATTTCATCTGATAGTCCTTATTTTATTCTTTATATTTTTATAGTATAATTCTTAAAAGATATGATATAATAAAGGCATGACGAAGTAAAACCTTATATGAAGCAAAAGATTATATTGACGGCATTGCAGAAAGCCTTAAAATCCCCATATTACATTTAAAAATGTTGCAGTTTTTCATATATAATCAAAAAGAATTTGGGATATTAAATATTATTATATTAAACTTTTTAAAATTTTATTATTTTTATAACATGTAATTCTTCCATGACATTTTTATAAAGAAAAGTGTCTTTAATATATAAAGTACACTAAAGGTTAAGGCATTGCACCAATTCATTCATTCTCTACTTTTTTGCCAAAATTAATAGCTCACACATTTGCAAATGGCACATACAAACAAAAATAAGAATTCAGCAAAGCTTTGGTATCTGAATGACTTTTTCACATGAGTTAATGCTAGCTTTTGAAAGCTGTGATGTTCCTTTAATACATGTGTAAATTTCATATGAATAGATGTTCAAAGTTCATATGAAAAATACTACATTAACTTAGCTTGATAATCAAAAAATACTAAACTAAATGCCTTAATATTCTGTAAAGAGAAACATTAAGTATAACCTAATAACAGCCTAAGAATACAGGGAGGAGGGAGGGAGAGAGGAGGGAGGAATGGGTGGAGGGAGGGGGATTGGAGGGATCACTTCTGAGGTTTATCTTAACAAGGGTACAAGTGAATCTAAGAGTAGAATGTGAACCTTTTAAAATAATAACTAAGAAAATGACATGAAGGCTATGTTAACCAGTTTGATGGAAGTGTTTCTGATTGTGTGTGAAAACACCACACTGTACCCCAGAAGTGCATTAATGTACATAGTTACCATTCAATAATAAAAAAAAAAAAGAGAAACATTAAGAGTAAGCCAAACATATTTTGAAATGAGAGGGACGTGTCCATTTACCTGCACATCAAAGCAGACGAGTACACAGTGGGCCTTGTGCATCTGCAGGACGGGAATAAACTTATTTCTGAGTAAAATAATGGGATTTTTTTTATTAGAAAAGGAAAGGAAAACATTTATTCTTTTTTGTTTGTCTTAAGCACATATTAACGAATATAATTTGTTTTTTACTTTATTTTTTATTAAATCATAGATCATGTACACATTAATACATTATACAGATTATGTATATATTAATGCTTTTATGGAGTACCATGTGCTGATTTCATATACAATTAGGAATGCTTACATCACACTGGTTAATATAAACCTCATCTCGTTTACTTATTGTGTTAAGACATTTATACTCTATACTGATAGATCCGTCATGTACCCTTGCAATATGCACCATAGGTGTGATCCCACCATTCACCTTCCCTCTATCTGACCTCCTCTCTCCCCTCCCATTCTCCCCTCCTCCCTCCTTCATCCTGGGCCATAGTTGTGATCTATTCTTCATATGAATATGTGAGTGATTGTAAATTGGTTTCATACTAGTACTGAGTACATTGGATATTTTTTATTCCATTCTTGAGATATTTTACTAAGTAGGATATGTTCCAGTTCCATCCATGTAAACATAAAAGAGGTAAAGTCTACATCTTTTTTTGAAGCTGCATAATATTCCATGGTATACATATACCACAATTTATTAATCCATTCATGGGTCAATGGGCACGTGGGCCTCTTCCATGACTTGGCTATTATGAATTGAGCTGCAATGAACAATCTGTTGCAAATATCTTTATCATAAAGAAATTTTTGGTCTTTCGGATATACACCTAGTAGAGGAATTACAGGATCTAATGGCAGGTCTACTTTTAGATCCTTGAATATTTTCTATACTTCTTTCCAAAAGGGACATATTAGCTGGTCCTCCCACCAGCAGTGCAGAAGTGTTTCCTTTTCTCCATATCCATGCCAACATCTGTAGTTTGGGATTTTGTTATTTGAGCCACTCTTACAGGAGTTAGATGATACCTCAAAGTGGTTTTGATTTGCATTTCTCTGATGATTAAAGATGATGAGCATTTTCTCATGTGTCTGTAGGCCATGTTCCTGTCTTCTTCAGAGAAGTTTCTGTTCAAGTCCCTTCTTACTCATCTTTTAAAATAATCCAAAGTTTTATTCACACCTGAGAAACAGATGGTTCAGTAACTAATGTTGGCTTTGATCAAAAAAGATCTGCTCTTTATGAGAGAGAAAGACGGGGAAGACAGGAAGGAAGGAAAGAAAGAGGACGGACTAACCTTTCCTTTAAGACCATTATCGAAATTGCCCTTGGTCATTGCTTAGTCTAGAACTGCATAGTAACTATTTTTATAAGCTGCGCCATATTTAACAGACTTTTAATTTTTGCATATTGTGCCTCTTTTTGAATGTATTAAAGCAATTTGAACATTTCATTATTCAGTGTATCACTGATGGCTGAATTTTGAACTCTCTGTGTTGCAGGGTGTCCCAGAAGTCACAGTACATAGGGGAACTGGGGCGATGTAGCTCAGTGCCCCATTATCAACAAAATGGTCATTAAGAATTTTACAAGGTATTTACAAAATATTCTCTACATGCTGGCCACCTCTTTCTATGCACACATGAAATCTTCTCATGGTAAGAAGAGGTGAACACCTTGAGGAACTTCTTCCAAGCTATGTGATTTTTCCTATGTTTGCAGATATTTGTAACACCCTGTAGTTTGCAATGATGTATAATAAAACTTTTGTGATTTTTTGTTCTTATGGCTTATATTTTCCTGTGACTTTGATCAATTAAGTCTCTGCAAAAGGTAGCATTTTTCTCACTGCACGTTTTTCAATACACAGTGAAAAATTTGTTAAAATATACAGCACAAAATATATAGATTTTAAAAGGTCTTCAATAACAACCACTTAGATAACACATACATTATTACTCTATCTCTACAGAGTTAGTTGCTTTTTAAGAGAAACCATCTTCTTATCCATTCATGTTGTTGGCAGAATTTAATTTCTTATGGGTGTTATAGAGTTGAGGTTCTTATTTGTTCTCTAACTGCCCATTTGGGGATATTTCTAGCTTTCTGGAGCCACCTTCATCCATCTTCAATACTGGCATGGCAGGTCAGGACACGCTCAAAGCTTTAAATGGCCCCGTTTGTCTCTTGATGCCACATCACTCACAATCTGTTCTGCTTTCCTCTTCTACTTTGAGGGATGCATGCAATTACACTTGGCCCTCCTGGATAATGCAATATAATATCCCTATTTTAAGGTCTATAACTCTAATGCCATCTGCAAAATCCCTTTGCCAAGTAACATCATGCCAGTAAGATGTGGATATTATTAATAGATATGTCTGCATGTGTCTGGGGAAGGAAGGCATTATTCACTCCATCACATAAAGCCTTCATGAGAAGTCTCCCTAACTTTCTATATTACTAGTTTTCTCCCTTCTGGTTGTTGTGATTGCCAACTGCATCTCTGGAAAGTATTTCACATGCCAACTTCTCGTGATTCTTTTCACTGCTTTGAGTAGTTTCCTCTTGCTCACATACAGTAGAGGACCCAGATGTGGGTTCAGAATAACAAAGGGAATATTTCTGGACAGCTCTGTGCTGCATCTCACTCCAGCAGTCTGTCCTGTAAACTTTAGCTATCTTCTCCAAATTCTATCCTCTGCATATAATTTATCCAGAAGACTGGGTTTTATTTCACTTTCCACTTCCTACCTTACAGCCTGTAAAATACTTTACCCCATCTTTTTTCTCTTTTCTGGGAGACCACATTCCATACTCTTTACTGTCCAATATCTAAAACTACTGTTTCATATATTTTGTCTCGTTTTATAGATTTTTTTAAAGATAGCTTGAGAACAATTCTTGCAGCAGTCAATTTTTACGAACAGAAACTGAAGCCCTTCAATATATAAGAAATTTCCTTATAACAACTTGCATGATACATTTTCTATACTGTAATAACTAATTGATCAGTTGGAAAGTTTCCGTTTTGTTTTCCTGAATTTTCTTATTGATAATAAAATCTAACTTATTAAGGAGTAATTTCGGTTTAGGATGAAAAATAATACTCGAGCAAAAATCATTCACTGTTTGAATGGCATTCTTTTCCTTTTTCATAAGAAGAGGTGATAGGAATGTCAGTGCTGAGCTTGTCAAAGACCTGCCACACTAGTGAGAAAAAGCAAAAAAGGCATCACCGTTTGAAATAAAGGCAATGTTTGCTCAAATAATATATTTGTACTATGATGTTTAGATTTTAAACTATGTATTTGTGGCTCTTAAAACTCTAAATGAAACTATTTTTGGAAAAACTAGACACTGTGAGTTTGAATTTATCTTATACCTAACCCCTAGTCACTCACTTTTTCTATTAGTAAAACCTTGTCATTAATAAGAGAATTTCAAGCTCTTTCAAGAAAACCACTGTCTTTTTGTAGATTAATAGGCTGTATTTCAAAGAGGATACCTGATAATGTTGATAGAAGATATAATTCTCCCCTCACTTATACATTTTTTTCTAAGTTCTAAAATGTGGAGAAATAGTCAGGAATGTTATTTATAATTGATAATAAAAATAACTACTGATTTATAATACTGAGTTTTATCTGGATCATTCACAAAATGAGAATGCCTCACTCCAAATACAGTTCCATTCAACTTTACCGTATAGTGGAACCACTGTAAAACTTAATTACTGACAAAAAGCAAATACATAGAAACCTCCTACATAATTTTCCTGTATGCCCTGTGTTGAAAACCACTTCTCCAATGAGTATGAAATAGAGCTAAGCAAATAACCATGTAAATAAGCATCTAATCCCAAATATCTGTAAACTTAATCATCCACACATAGCTGGGGCTGTTGTTTTAAAAAATAATTAATTTTTCCAAGGACAACTAGAAATATCCTGGATTTAGTTTTAATGTCTTTTTTAGTTTAATAAATATATCTGATATTTTTGAAGGAACATATGGTTTATTATAATAAACTTGATTTCCCTTTCTCGAACGGATACCATAACATCTGAATATTTTTTCCAAAGTTACACCATTCTGAGTACGAATTTACTTTTGTTAAGCTCTCATTGCAATGGGATAAACAATGACAAATAAATCATACTACTAAACAAAGGTGGAGAAATCATGTTTTAATTCAAAAATCTTTGACAGATTTCCACCTCTTTTTTCCTGCCAGTAAAGAGTAATTATAATTGTTAATTCTTTGCGCACCTTCATACCTCACTATCCAGTTTTTTAGTATATGATGAACATATTTGTTATTCCCCTAAAAGATTGGAATTCAGTGAATACCAACAAAGGCAACAGCAACAAAACAGCTACAAGAGGGCACGTGGAGAAGTTTTGATAAGAATAAACATCTGCAATACTTGTGTGATGTGGACAGACCCTGGGAATTAGCACTGGTGCTCCACCTGCTAGGTCTGCAGGCTCCTGGGAAATGGTGTCATCTAGGGAGTTAAAGGAGGAACTTGGTAAGACTGAATTAACCTGTGACAATAATTATTATAGCATGTCACATATCTCAGAGAAAGCTTTCAATGTGGAGTAAATTGATAATGGATGGGTAGGAAAGTAACTTGGATTGTTCTAAATGCACAGTTCAGCACACTGAAAGGGGTGGGTGGGGCATCTCAACGGTTTTAACTCTATTATGCTTCAAGTATGAGTCTATGATATTTTTCATTATTAGAGCTATAGAAGATATTGCATAGAGAAATGTAGATGAGAAAGTTCTCCATTGTGGTCCCACCACGTATGCACACCAACTTGGAGGCTTGGATGGTCTAAGAGGGTCTAAATCTGGAAATAAGCTCCACTGAATTGGAGAGAAGGGTGTTTACCCCTCTCGTAGGCAGGCATGCTATACATGAGAGGGGAGACTTCTGTCCTGCCTTTTGTCCTATGCCTTGCCACCGGTCTGCCTCAGGACCTGTTATGCACCAGGTTGTAACCTAACTCACGGATAAATCTTTCTCTCACCTATCTTATCATAAGCCACGGTTGTGTTGATAATTTGTAAGTAGACTTGTTCATAGACACCTATTTTCCCCACATAAATATTTACTGTTTCTCTTATTACTAGAAAATTTGGAAATAAATGAGGAGTGAAATATTATCTATGTCTCCTGTAGTTTTTGCATTTCTACTGAGTTGCAAAAGAAATGTTTACTATAATGATATAATAATCATCGTCAAATAGAGGTATATTTTATAATTATTAAATCTTATAAAAGTTTAATATTACTTAAAAGCTTGACTTTTTATTGTGGAAAGTAACATGATCTGCTGATCACATAAATTTTATACATACAAGAAAAAGACAATTGTGCTGCCTAAATAGCTATTACTTGGACAGCTTAAAAACATGGCAAACATATGCCTCTGTAAATTATTCTACAAAATATCCCCACTATAAGTAGAAACTGAGGGCAAGTGAAGGCTCATTGATGCAACATGGAGGCTTAAACTCTTAGGATTTAAAAGACATATGTGTAAGTCATGAAAAATTAAGAGAATTATCACTCAAATATTCAAAAGTTAGAATTAAATTGTCACCAAGGCCAAAAAGCAAAATAAAACCAGAGCCAAATAGTCTGTGTAGTATGTGGAAAAATTTTAGAGAAAGAACATAAAGAAGGAAAACATGAGAACATTGGTTCGAAGTTTTTACCTTTGTGAAATATTGATTTAGTCCTTGTCTGTGGTGTCAAAATCTCACCATGTTTGGCTATAGCTACTGGAAGTTGTGGTAACTCAGTCCCACATACATGTGGGGGACATGAAGTCATATTTAGTAAAATCATTTGTAATATTTAGAAAAGTCAAGTACAGCCTTATTTTAAATGTATATATACACATTTATATATATACTCACAAACATATATATACACATTTGTTGGAATTCTAAGGATAGCTTTGCTGAATGATTTGATAATTTAGTTTCTGCTAGAAGTAACTGAGTTGATTCTTACTGGTTACTCTAAATATTTTCATAGTTGACAACTAGTGTGTGTCACATTTAAATATATATATATATTTTTTTCTAATAGAGCTTAGAATTAACCTTCTCTTTGTATTTTAGATGCTAATTTGAAACCCATTCTATCTTGTGATGGAAAACATATCTTCTCTTTTGACCTATAAACTGAGAAGTGTGATGGACTAAACGTCTGATTCTCCTAAAATGCAGAACAAGTAAGAGTGAATGTAAAAAATGGGAAGAAAGGCAAAATCCTCAATTTGCAACACAGAATGACCTAAAATGAGAATGGACAATGCGGGAGGTGTGTAGTGTACGGTGTGAGATCTGCGTTCAAAACTATTCCTGTTTAAATTGATCAAAGCGACTTGTCCAGTGCCTTGCTGATGTGGATGTGCCGGGTCCTTCTAAATGGCCTGGTGCTTGCGTCTGTTACTTTCAGTCTATTACTCTTCACAGTAGACTCCACTGCATAACACAATATGTCCAGGTTAACATTTAATTAGGTAATTGCAGTGGTTTTTGCTATGAGTACACATGCCAGAATGAAGGAGTATCAAGCTGCTAAGGAGCTTGACCTTTTGCTCTTGTCTGAATTTGTGGCCGAAAGCATATGTGGCTCTGGTAGTGTCTCATGCAGAATAATGACAGAATAATCACTGGGGCATAAAACCCCAACCTGTAGGGAGTTAATCATGACTATTAATCTCCACCACATTCTTCTATTCTTTGAGGATAAGAGAAATGACAGATATATTTCATTTTGTTTGCTTAATATAAATGAATTGCAAATCACTGTCTCAGATTGTCAATGGACTTAAAAAAGAAAAACATTCCATATTAGCCGTTTGAAGTTGCATGTTAATAATCACTTCTATTACAACATATCCGACTTTTGTACTGTGGTGGTCTCATTGTAAGACTCAGTGGATGCATTTCTGTACTGTCGACTTCCTATCAAGTGCCCTTAGTCACAGAGATTGGAGCACAAATTCATGGAAAATAAATTTTCCTATTGTCCATTTCCATTTGAAATAAATCATAGTGGTGATGAAACAAAAGAGACACAGTGTTCTTTATTTTGAACCCCAATCTGCCTTTCTAGTAAGTTATCAACCATGAAATTACTGGCTATATTTATGCATTATTAATGTTACTTTGCCACAGTTAAAATGTCATCAATAATGCTTCATGCAAAGAATCAAAAAAGAGCTTTGCACAATGAAACCAGGAATCAGAAAACTTTATGACAATATCTCTTCCCCTAGGAAAGCAGTGATGAAGGTATCATCATATTTGAAGGTAACAGAAGGTGATACTTTGGGTGATACTTTTGATACAGTAAAAGCTTCTTGAGTCAAGAAGCTTTTACTGTAACCAGCAAGTGATTCGTCTTTTTATGCCAAAGAATTTGCTTAGCTAACCTTGCTGAGTGTGCGGTGCACAGTAACACTATGCATATTGGCTCAATCCAAATGGAAAATTTTAGCAACAATATGCTAGCCACTTAACTATGCAACCAGCCCATTTTAAAAGACTTATTTCACAGATGATGTAATAAAATTCTGTATTCACCCAACATCCTTGATATATTTGTGAAAACATAGTGATCACATTTTGAAATGATATAAAAGTTTCTGACTGACGATAAAAAAGGGAGGGAATAAACCCTGAAAACAGGTTTCAGTCATGTTGAACTTGACCTATGGAAAGGACACTTTGAATGTGACACACATCAGTTGTCAACTATGAAAATGTTTAGGATAACCTGTAAAAAATCAACTTCAGAATTACTTCTAGCAGAAACTAAATTATCAAATCATTCAGCAAAGCCATGTATCCTTAGAGCTATGTTCAGTCTAAAGATAATTTAAATATGAGAGCTGATGACCTTGGTCAAACACATATCTGGGAAAGCAATTGCTGGAGAATATGGTACTTCACGGTCTGAGTGTATTGCCCATCTGAGGCTGCCTAGAGATGCTTCTAAATCAGTGAAGACATTAGAGGTGATTGAGTGAGTTCTAGTCTCATATTCCTGGCTCTATGTTATGGCCATTTTGGAGTAGGGTTATGTGTTATTTGGTAATCATCACATTCTGTTTCTACTTGATTAAATATCATCTTCCTGAAAGAAGTGCAAACCTTCACTGAAAGTCTACTTGAGGTCAGAATGACTTAGAAAGTTTATAAATATGGAAGGGAAGATTTCAACTTAATATCAAAGACCCTAAGGAAATTACTAAAGCTATGAGTTTCATTTCGGACTGAAAGAACTTTTGGTCTTTTCCTTAAAATGTTACCTATCTACCTAGAAACGGCATTTTGCTTCTGACATGGGCTACAATCATTTCATCCTAAATGCTGAGACATTAAATATTATTATAATTATCGAATGTATGGCAGTAAAATAAGTTATCTGGTAAAGTAAGAATGGCAAATGATCAGATAAGTGACTGTTTGAATTTGTTTATAGTGGTTTTTTTAACACAATAAAGTTGAGGAAACTTACAAAAATGTAAACAATATTGGTTTGAAAATAATTGAAACCTTAATAAACTATTAAATTTAAACTCAGGATTAAGCAAGTAAGGGCATATATAAACAATAGCAGTACTGTGATATGACTATAATCGGAAGTAAGTTATTCAGTTAATCAGGACAAAAATGAAAATATTACTTGTCTCTTCAACATTCTGAAAAAGATCCCCCTATTTAAGGTAAGTAATATATCATCATTGAACTGATAAATTCAAACAGCTCCTTCATGGAATGATTTTTACGTAAAAATAACCCAGTGAGAAATGTATTTTCCATCCCAAAGTGACATCTTTAAAAAGAAGTGAACTAGGTATTGCTGGGCTCTGCCTTACAGGAGAATGTGAGAGATAATTGCATGGGGTGGTTAAGAACAGTTAATATTTTGGTTTCAATATCAAGGTGTAAACTCAGTAGCTTTGTATTCCTGACCAGGTCCAGTGTTATGTAGTCTTTACCGTGCAGCTGATGGTAAGGAATTTAGCAAATGCTTAAACAATAACTGTTAAATAACATCAATGATTAGTATCACTATCATTATTAGCCATGGGAAGAGCATGAGTGGTAAATATCAAGTAGAAATAAACATTATTATTGTTATATTATTATTAAATGTGAGGTATTAAGAAAACAGAGGATAATTATAAAGGACACACATCATGGTCTTGTGAGAAAGATTTTAGTAGCATTATACTTTCTATAATTAGTATGTGTGCACATATGCACATATAATACATACATATACACTACATTGAAATAAATACATCTATACTTCTATGCATATCTGTAATCCAAAGGGAATTCAATCTTTTATGTCATATATAGTTGGGTAAGAGGTTAACTTTATTATTTTTCATGCAGAGGGTAGATAACTTTTACCAGATAATTTATCCTATCCTCAGTGATGTATAATACCACCAATAATATATTTCATTTCGTATTTGCATGGCTCTGCTTTGAAGCTTTCCAACTCATCTATGATTTATTTATATATTATGTCAATTCTACCATCTTTTTTAATACTATAAATTTGTATTTTGTTTTAACATCTTTTAAGAAAACCTGCACTCTACTTTTTAAACACATTTCACAATTACAATATCATATTTATGACATTGCTTCTTTGGGTAAATAAAAACTTACTTTGTCAAGAATAATTTAACATTTTCTTTGGCTTTTCATGGAATAAATCGTGCATAAACACAAGGTGTCCTTGTTGAAAAAATATTACCTTAATAAATTGGCCTAGTATTTTTTGATAATTTTAGATAGTTGTAGTAAATAAAGCCCAAGGTATTATGAAAATAACTACATGTCTTGTTCTTAATAGGTGATTACTTAAATATACAACCCAAGATTCAGACTGCTTTTCACTAATTCTAAAAACAGAGTAGCATGTAAAGTAATTAACTGATTGATGACTGGATTATATATTTTATCCCATTGATAAACATTTATATTTTCTATGTTTTTCATTTTTCCTCCTATAATTCTAACAGCTTTTCCCCAATTCCTTGTCAATCAGTTTTGGTTTTCTGTAAGTTATGTGGCAATATTTATGTCTATCAAAACACATTTTGACTCAAACTATAAATTATGTTTGCACATATTCTTTTAGTATTTCCATTTATTTTGTCACTGCTCTAACTGATTACAGATTTAAAGCTGCTGGTTTGGAATCATTTTCGTGTCTTTGGCATGGACTCTCTGAGTATAGTCAGAACGGAAAGGTTTCATATGACTTTTAAATCAAATGGAAGTTTTATAAAGCTGCCTGCAGATGTCAGAATCACATTTCACCCTTGTCATAGTTCTCATTTCAGGTGACTTTTTCCTCAATCACTGCTACTCATGTGCAGAAGTATTCAAAAGTTTCCCTACGACGAAATATTAAAAAAAAAAAAGTCTTCCACAAATTTTACTCTCTAATTATTTAACTTTCCTCTCTTCTTTTTCAGTCTATTGTAACTTCAGAGATAAGAAATTAACTAAATAAACTCATTGTATATAGGCAAATTCAACTTTGTATTTTAAATATTTGCCATGATACATTGTGTACATTCTGGCAGAATAACAAAAACAATTCAGAAGCTAAATAAAATTATATTAGAAATTTTTTAAAAGAGCTCTTCTTGAAATTTAAAAGCTAATTTTTATTTCACTATTTCTGTAAATATTCTAGGAATATAGAACAACTATTTCTTTTCTTTCAAAAATCTTTGTGATGAGTTCTTGAAAATTTTCAACAAATATCCATTAACATTCCATGCTCAGTGATTAAGGTCAACTATTTCTAAGACTGCTCAGCACACCAGGGATCAGATTTATTATTGAGCATTTTTCCATCTTTATCTCGTCAGATTTGATGAGTAGCCAACGTATTATAGAGGTACCCACAAAATTCAGAGGGATGTTCTCAAATTTGAGCAGCATTCACATCACATGAATACCTCGATGGGGAAGATTGTGTGCGCGTAAGTTAAAATAGTAAGCTAGAATCCATTCTCAAAATAAGTTGTGGCTCTGCGCCTGTGGCTCAATCGGCTAAGGTGCCAGTCACGTACACCTAAGGTGGCCAGTTCAAATCCCCAGCCCGGCCCGCCAAACAACAATGTTGGCTGCAACCAAAAAATGGCCGGGCGTTGTGGCGGGCGCCTGTGGTCCCAGCTACTTGGGAGGCAGAGGCAGGAGACTCACTTGAGCCCAGGAGTTGGAGGTTGCTGTGAGCTATGATGC
>CAUYQV010181487.1:0-25239 GCA_963574575.1 Galagoides demidoff
TGAAAGGCCACAGCATAACCCACCTGGGCACAAAGCCTTTTGTGTGCCCTGTGGAAGGCTGTTGTGCCAGGTTCTCCGCTCGCAGTAGTCTCTACATCCACTCCAAGAAACACCTGCAGGATGTGGACACTTGGAAGAGCCGCTGCCCGATCTCCACCTGTAATAAGCCCTTCACATCCAAGCACAGCATGAAGACCCACATGGCCAAAAGGCACAAAATCAGCCAGGATCTCTTAGCTCAGCTAGCAGCAGCAAATTCTCTTACACCCAGCAGTGAACTTACTGTCCAGGGACAGCATGATTTCAGTGATGCAGAGATAGTGTCTCTCTTCTCTGAAGTGCCTGGCAGTAGTTCTGCTTCAGTGCTGGACACAGCACTGGTGAACTCTGGAATCTTGACCATTGATGTGGCTTCTGTGAGCTCAACTTTGTCAGGGAACCTCCCTGATGATAATGTTAATTCTTTAGGGCAGGCCATGGACCCTCAGGCCTTGATGGCCACCAGTGACCTTCCTCAAAGTCTGGATACGTCTCTGTTTTTTGGAACAGCAGCCACTGGGTTTCAGCAGAGCCCTTTATGTATGGATGATGTTTCAAGTGTAGGTGTGGGGCCATTGAGATCACTGGGTTCTTTGGCTATGAAAAATTCTAGTCCAGAGCCCCAAGCTTTGACACCCAGCAATAAGCTAACAGTGGACACAGATGCTCTGACTCCTTCAAGCACCCTTTGTGAAAACAGTGTCTCAGAACTACTGACACCAACCAAAGTGGAATGGAACGTACATCCTGAGTCTGACTTCTTTGGACAGGAGGAAGAAACCCAGTTTGGATTCTCCAATCCAGTAGGGACCCATGGTTCTCAGAAAGAAACGAATCTTAACACAATGACTGCAAGCTCGTTTTTGGTATGAACCAATTATATTCATTCCTTACCATGTGGCTTACTTTTGTTATAGTCAATTTTGAGGATTTTATGGAGTAAATGTTTAAATACACTCATTTATTATTGGTTTTTAAAATGAACACAGCCCTGGACTACAAGTTTGGAGATTTAAATTCTGATCATGAGTCTGGAACTGACCAATTGTGTCATTTAACCTATCTGAGCCTTAACTTCCTTACATATAAAATGAGATGGCTTAAATAGATGATGTCAAAAGTCTTTCTTCTCTGTGCCTCCTTGATAATATATTTGTTTCCTTGAAAAATATTAGGATGTTTTCCAGTGACAATATGGTGTGCACTTTTTTGTTCAAACATATGTTATATTACATCGTATTATATTACATATATTATGTCATCCATGTACTTTGAACCCAACATCAACAATAATCAATTAATGACAATATTACTTAACTAATCTCTACTCATTCCTTATCTTCTATTATTATTTTGGAACCCATGCCAGAAATGACATCATATCATACGTAAATTTCTATATGTACCTTTGAAAGTTATTGGCTATTTTGGTAAAAAGCATAATTCCATTATCACAAGTAACATTTATAGTAATTTTGAATATCTGTTAAAATCCAGGAAGGATTCAAACTTCCAACTGTTCTATAAATGCTACTTTTTAAAACTATTTTTAAATTTAAAAAATTTTAAATTCCCACTAATTCTTTTAAGTATCCTTTTGAGCTACACATTTCTCCTTCATCTCTTTTTTTCTTGCAATTTTATGTTATTAATGATGTTGAATATACATAAAATGTGCCACAATATTAAATTTTGCTTATTAAATCCCTATAGTAGTGATTACTTTCCCCTCTTTTTCCTTAATTTGGTAGTTCTGTAGAGAGACTTGATCAGGCTGAAATACGATTTGTGTCAATTGTGTTATGTTCTTTTATTAGGTGGCACATAACTTCTGTTTTTCTTTCTTTTGATGATTAGCAGCTGATGATGATCAATGCATTAATTCATGATTGCTTGTGCTTCTGATATGATGAATTGTCCTTGTAAAGTTACTAATGAGTGGGGGAGGAGGAAATACTGTTTAAGAACAAGTATAAAAGTGTAATAAAAATATCATTTTATTCCAAAAAACTTTCTCAAATAGTGATAGAACTAGTAAGATAGCAAAAAATATGTTGGCTGTTCTCACTGTTTATGAAGGAAGACTTGTAGAAATTGCCAAACACCACTTTGACATGAAACAGATCCTGGGCCAAATTTTGGCTCTCAGATGTTGGATAAGTGACCTTACAAAAGTTAGTCTCACCAACCTCAAGTTACCTAGGTATGAATTGATCTTAGCAGTGTACACACATACCTAACACACCTTATGCTTTTCTTTGGTTCACATTTTTCATATTAAGAAAAAAATTATGTTTTTGCCTATTTTGATGAATTTGTATCATCTTTTTACCTTCTCAGTTCTCTGTTCTCTCTCTTCTAAGAGAGAAATTGAGATAATTTAATCCTATTCATGTGCAGACAATAAAGGTTTATGAGGTGCCGGGTGAAGTAGGAAAATGAATCTGTTTCTCCCTCCACCAAATAATTTAACCCCCAAGAACTGCTTTGGGAAATGCTGGGAGTGGAGACATTGCCCACATGTGTATCCCTCCATTCAATCAGTTTGTCACCATCTTTGCTTTGTTTGCAAAGTCAGTCTTCTCAATGACTTTGGAACCTGATGTTCCATGAACCTCTGATGATGGAGCAGAGGAGATTTCCTCTTTCTGTGTTCTTTAGATCTAATTGTTTGTGCTTTCCCAGAATTGAAAAATTGTATTTGGGTATTGTATATAATGTCTGTCTTACAGGAGTGTAATATTTTTCAATTTGTGGAACATCTTCACAACTTGTATGTCATTTATTCACAGCAATTCCTATGAAGTTGTTTTGATTAAGTTTGAGTTGTTACATATTATAATTTAGCCAATTCACATTCCAACTGGGCTTTGGGTAAGACTGATGATTTTGTATATAGCTCAAAGCAAGGAATATAAATTCTTTTGACCTCTCCCCAGTCTGCCTATCCAGCTGTCACATTACATGCCTATGTTCACACTAGTTGCTGTTTTCCACTTTAATTGGTTTCTGATATCTTCTGCTTACTTTCTTTCTACTTCAGTCCCTTTCATATGTATTCCAAACTTTGTCATAAATTTCTTTATTCTTTATCTATTTTTTTAACTATTTTTCTATTTTTCTTCTTTATCTATTTCTTGCAGCTATCCCTCGGGCAGTCTTCTCATGGCATATTTTCTTCCAGTGCTAACATTTGCTGAGTATACATTGGAGTTCTGTGTACAGGAAAAAGTTATTTTCTGAGTTTAGATAATACTCTGTGTATATGTGATTCAGATGATAAAGAAGCTTATTTTCTATATTTTTCAGATGAGAAGGGGATTTCTGTTTCATTATTTACATTTTAAAAAGGTTTTGCCAGGGAATTCTGCCAATACACTTTTATTTGCTCTTGTGTACTATTCTAGCAGTGTTTGCATGTGAATGTCTGTGGATGACAGTTTTGTAGCCCTTTGGTAGTGCACTAAAAGTTTCCTACTATAACATGTTTCTGTATTGTGTGTGTATGAACATACTCATATCCTCCCACACACATGTTTTAAAAGTAGTTGTGCTCATTTAGTGAAAAACAAAAAAGTAGATATACTATTGTAAATCAGAGAAATGTTTGGAATTTCATTAGGTCTACCCATTCAACAGTTTTCTCTCTTTGCCTTGGAAATATTTATATCCATAAAGTATATTTCAAAAATGTTTTCATTCGTTAATCCCTTTTAAATAGACTGCTTTTTTTTTTTTTGTTGGTTTCTGGCAGATGAATATGTTAAGGGTTGAGATGGACACGTAAGTTGTGAAAATTAAATAAATTTATAAACATAAAAGAAATGGTATGACTTCATTTTGTAAATTGTAAAGCCACTTCCACCTATGAAAAACATTATGAACTAATATTTTTCCTACTTATTCCTGTAATTCTGAAAGAAGAATTTCATAAAGGGAACAATTTGTATTTGTACATCACCTTACAAAGTTTCACTGAACAAATTTGTTCATACGATTTCTTTCTCAACACTATTTTCTAGAAAAATGGTGGAGATCAGATTTATGCTTTCAAGGTAATAAGTTTAATTCTGTTGGTAATAGCATAAAGTTGCCATCACTCTCTTAAATAATTATGTATATTTTAATTTCCTTCTAGTTCCTTTCTGCTTCTCCTTGGGCACTGATTTATTAAAAATTCTTACCAATTGAGGGTTGTACCTGTGGCTCAAGGAATAGTGCACTGGCCCCATTTACCGGTGGTGCAGGTTCAAAACTGGCCCTGGTCAAAAACTACAAAAACAAACAAACAAACAATTCTTGGCAATTGAAAGCATGATAATATGACAGCTTAAAAACAATTTTGTTTCCAGGGCCTCTGCTAATCATGATGGTCATGAGTTAAAAACATATTTTGGCTTTGGTATGTTTTATCAGTTAGTATAACTAATGCAACAAAGGAAACATGAATAGACTGAGAAGTTTATTTGTTTGCACATATTTTTAATTAACAAATAGTTACTGAAAATCATTGCACAAATTATAAGATAATGTATTGAGGGTTCTGTGAAAAGAGTAATTTATAACCCTGACTTTAAAGGAGATCACAGTTGATAGGAGGTGATTAAAAAATAATAAGATATTAAACAATTGAAAAACAAAAACAGAAAAAACTTACATTGGTACCAAAATGACTGAGAAGTGGAAAAGAAAAACAGTAAGAATAATGAGATGTTTATTCTGGGCACAGATGAGGGCCAGTGACTATGTTTTAATAAAGGAATCACATCATGAAAATTATACTTTAGAAAGGATAATGTAATGGACATATATGATGTAGATTAGATGTGAAAGACTAGAATAGGAAAATCAGTGAAAAAGCTGTTGCAGCAATTAAGATGTGATATGAAATAGTCAACTAGTACTTGAGTAGTGTCTGTGTGAATGAAGAAACAGATATTGGAGATATTTTCAAATATCAGATACTTCCAATATCTCTTTAAGTATTTGGATAAATAAATAGGATCACGCATGTAATCCTAATATTCTGGGAGGCTGAGGCAGGATGATCTCTTGAGGTCAGGATTTCCATACCAGCCTGTACAAGAGAGAGACCTCTGTCTCTACAATAATAATAATGATAATGATAGGAAAATCAGATGGGGCATGGTGGTGTGTCTATAGTCCCAACTACTTAGAAGTCTGAGTTAGGAGTATTGCTTTCTTGAGTCCAGAAGTTTGAGGTTGCAGTGAAGTATGTTCTCTCTCTCTCTCTCTCACTATGTATATATATATATATATATGTATATATATATATATGTGTGTGTGTGTGTGTATTTGTATATAATGTGTGTATATACATATATATATATATGCAAGCGAGGAGGGGATGTTACATAGTAACTTATTAGGAAAGGAGAGGGAGAGAGATGTCATCACAGAGTGACTAAAACAGAAATCAGGATGGTAACTCAGGTTTCCTTGGAGAATGCTATGATATTCTTACTAATAGAATGAGGGAAGTATGTCAGGAAGAGTTCTTTTTGGAAATATGTGTATACAGATAATATGATTAGTTAAAAAAATTAATTATCCTGCATAAGCTTATCCATATTGTGGTTTATCCACTTAAAAGAAGACAGAGAAAGCAACTTCCTCTTTCTTGGCATTTCCTAATTACCTACAAGTTCTGATCCTCTTATTTCCTTTTTAATTACCAGAGACTGCCTCACCTTGCCTTGAATGATCTAGATTTGCACTGACTTGTGTTGTAGCTACTAGTCATATGTGGCCATTGAGCACTTGAAATGTGTCTAGTGCAAATGACAGTATGAATTATTAATTTAATTACTTTAAATTTAAATTTTAAAACCGAATATGTGTAAACTATTTTTCTGTGAGACACAACTCTATTATTTTGCTAGGATTGAATTTCACTTTAGTTATTGGAAATTTAACTTTCATATTGAGATGTGCTATGAGTGTAAAATACAACCCAGATTTTAAGGGATCAGTACCCACACACATATACACAACCTCATTTGTATTGTAATATTGATTATATGCTGAATAATAATTTTGATATATTTGATCAAGGAAATATTTAAATTAATAATTTTACCAACTTTTTTACTATATTTTAAATGGGGGTACTAGAAAATTTACTTTCACAATTAAAAATAGAAAATAATAAAATAAATTACAGATATTGCTCTTGTTACATTTCTATTGGATACCACCAATCTGGACATTACATTGATTCTTATATCTGCTATCCATTGATTGTCTTTTACTACTACTTTTGAGATCAAACAGCTATTTTATTTTACGTTTAGGGTATAATTGTGTATTAGAAAGGACCTCATTATAGTTTGAGGGACAGTATTTTGTCATGGATTTGAGCAATTCATCATGAAAGCTTTACAGGAGTTAGTTTTACTTGTGTTGACCTCAGTTGGAGCAGGGAAGAGTAGGATTGTGAAAAGCTCAATATCCCTGGATCTGTGTGAGATCAGCTTACTGGGGCTCCTTATTTGTAATACTCGTGTCACTAAACAAAATTATGAGCCAAGTGATAGTATGAGAAGCTAGTCATGAGAACACACCTATAATAGTCTTTCCATTTTGTATTTCCTCTGTTCTCTAAAAGAAACAGTTCTAAAAAAAAGTACTACAAAAAGGAAGAGTGAATAATTAAAGGAGTGTGACTAACTCTCCAATAACTATATTGTATTTGATGGTAAGTTTGATAGAAATTCTGCAATGTCAACTATAACAATTTCTTATTCTTAATTGCTGGCATTTAAAGATATACAAAACTTTTGTAACTGTCAATTTTTCTAAAGAAAAATGTACCACGCCAGTATTTTAAAACAAAGCATAAAGGATATCTAAAAACACCAAGCCTCTATGACTCCCTTATGATCATCTATTATATTTGTTTACTAATTTGCCAGTCAGCACTTATGTAATAGATACCTGATATATGAAGCATTGTGAAGTATAACACCTATATATAACTCATTAATCCATTAAAATATATTTTCAAGTATTGTTATATGACAGTGTCTTTATGCTTAAACACATAATCTAGATGGTAAACTATAAAAACTAATGCATAATAGAGTTATAAGAGGTAGATTATAGACTTACCAGAATAAGAAGACTCCTGTTATGTTAGTGGACATAAATTTGGAGGAGGGGAAGTCAATATACAGAATATCATCAAGTATTGTATTTCTTCAAAATATAAAAGTTTGTTTAAAGGTAAATATTAGAAAAATATTGTTCTAAACTAAAACTTTGACAAATATCTGAGTAACAGATTTAGTAAAGTATAGCAAAAGTTGAAAGTCAATTATTAAAAAGGACTTTAAAAAATTTATTTCTAGATTTCAGCCTTTTACTTGAATCTAATACCTGTAAGTTATCCTTGAGATTTTATATTTTCCTCTGTCATTTTATAAATGAGAAAAGATATTCATCCCACTCTTCGTGTATGAAATTCATTTTCTCCTTCTTATAAGTCATTATTGCAAAATTTAATTTTCTAAAAAGTTAAGGACATTATTTTGAAGATAATTTTATTATATATATACACCAGATGGAATGGAGAGCATTGTAATCAATGTCATGTGACATTTGGGGATGAAAGTCAGATTCTAATATAGAGGAAGCCAAAAATTCAGTTATGCTTTGGGGTTGGGGTCTCAGTAGACAAGGAAAAAAACATAAATGTAACCTAGTAAGGGGGAGGGCAGGGGAGGGATAGGGTGGGTGGGAGGAAGTGGGGCCATTGACTGGAGGAAGGTGGGCAATTTGCAGGGTCTCACCTCATGTGTGCCATGTAAGGGTGTTACACATGCACCTTGGGTGATGTGCTCAACTGTAACTTGAACTCTACCTTAGATTTGAAAACAATGTTACCTAAATCTATATATGCTCATATTAATTTGAAATAAAATTAAAAAAAAGACTTCTTTTAAGTTTAAAAAAAGACTTTTAAGAAAGTAAAATAAATAATGTGAATGTTGCAAAAGTGATACTTTTTATTTTTTAGGCATTGTATATCTTCATTTTTAGTCTTTGAAAATCATTCTACATGCTTTTTGCCCCTGGCTTATTATGAATATATGAATGAAATTTAATGAAATGTTGGCTACATATCAACATGACATTTTACCTTCGTAAAATAATTTTGATTTGGGGATAAAAAGTAGTAGTTTAATATTTTTGAAAAGTAAGAAAAAAGGGCTCAGCACCTGTAGCACAGTGGTTATGGCGCCAGCCACATACACCGAGGAGGACGGGTTCAAAACCAACCTGGGCTAACTAAACCACTGCATCAACAACAACAAAAATTTCCCTGTTCCTTATGCTGGGTGGCACCTATGGCTCAAAGGAGTAGGATGCTGGCTCCATATGCCAGAGGTGGCGGGTTCAAACCCAGGCCCAGCCAGAAACTGCAAAAAAAAAAAAAAAAAAGTTGCTCATATTGGGCAGTGCCTGTGGCTCAAAGAAGTAGGGTGCTGGCCCCATATGCTGGAGGTGGCAGGTTCAAATCCAGGCCCGGCCAAAAACTGAAAAAAAAAGCAGGAAAAAAGTCTGAGAAGAATAAAATGAAATAACTTTCTTTAATGATAAGCAATTTTAAGTATTCCAGATATAAAACAATCACAAAAGATTAAAACCAACAGAATTTCAAGTCTCAGATGTTTTCCCTATAGCATAATAGTAAAAGAAAGCTAGTTATCTTAAATCAAACTGTCCTCTCTTCTGTTTATAATATAGGGTAGGAAGACTTAAGGATGAGGTTTAGCTTACATGACAGAAGGAAACTGAACACATGGCTGCTTGGAAATTGGGCAGAGGAGAAAGCCCTAATGGAACTTCTAGTGAATGCAACAGCAACAGTTTATTTCAAACTTGTATCAACTTTAGTGGTCCCATAATGAGAACTTTCCCACTGAATTTTCCAGCATTACTTAGTTAACACCAACTAAAGGCAAGTCTTAGCACTTTCTAAGAGGACTTAGCAATTTCCCCATGAATTCCCATATGATTGTGGACTTGCTGATGGTAATTATTAATTATTTTATTATATTTTAACAATAATTTCATTAGTTGTCATGCCTTATGACATTAGTAAAATTGTAATATTTTATCTCCTTTTAAAAATTTTTCTACCATTATTTATCTACCCAAAGGAAAATAAGTAATTTTATAAAAAAGACACCAGCACTCAAACATTTATTGCAGCACAATTTACAATAGCAAACATATGGAATCAACTTAAGTCCCCAACAACTGAAGAGTGAATAAAGAAAATGTGGAGTATATACACACACACATACACACACCATGGAGTTTTACTCAGCATGAAAAGGAATGAAATAATGTCTTTTGCAGCAACTTGAATGGAACTAGAGATCATTATTCTAACTGAAGTATCTCAGAAATGGAAAATCAGATACCATATGGTCTCACTTATATGTAGGAGCTAAACAAAGAATAAATATGGTCTTAAAAAGCAGTAACAGACACTAAAGGTTAGGAGGGGGATGAGGGATAAAGGTCTACCTACATCTGCATTTAAGGTCTATGGTGCACATAGTCAGCATTGCCTTCCAAATAACCCCCCCCCTTTTTTTTGAGATAGAGCCTTAAGCTATTCCCCGGGGTAGAGTACTGTGGCATCACAGCTCACAGCAACCTCAACTCCTGGGCTCAAGCAAGTCTCCTGCCCTCAACTCCCAAGTAGCTGGGACCACAGGCACTCGCCACAATGCCTGGCTATTTTTTGGTTGCAGCCATAATTGTTGTTTGGTGGGCCTGGGCTGGATTCGAACCCACTACCTTAGGTGTATGTGGCTGGCACCTTAGCCACTTGAGGCACAGGCCCTGAGCCCAAATACCCTTTATAAAAAGAAAATATAGCACCAGTTAGACTATGTTTTAAAGTACCAATTAATGACTTTAGGTTCTCAACCTTCCTAATGCCGTGACCCTTTAATACAGTTCCTTATGTTGTGGTGACCCCCAACCATAAAATTATTCTTGTTGCTACTTCATAACTGTAACTTTGCTACTGTTATGAATCATAATGTAAATATCTGATATGCAAGATGTGTTTTCTGATGGTCTTAGGGGTCAAGACTCACAGGTTAAGAACTGCTATGACAGAGTTTAAAAAAATAGGATTCTGTATGTTTATATGATATGTAAGACTATATTCAGCAGCAAACGTTATGAATATAAATGGATAATTTTAAATTATGGAATTAAATCTTTTTTCCTGTGAATTTGATTTTCAAATTCACTGTTTCTCCAGTATACTTTTCTGGTGTTAGTTGCACGAAAGCCCAGACTACAGCATGACACAATTTATCCATGTAACAAAAATCATTGTCACCCACCCAATATTTTGAAATATAGAAATTGCTTTGACTAAATTGAATTTTGTTGTATGATAGTACATCTTTCTACATTATTTGAGGTGTGACTCAATCATCTCTATATATTGGAAGTAAAAAATTTAGAGTTATGTTATTATTTATTTGCACAAATGTTTAGAATTATAGCCTTAGAATGTTGACTATTCTGAAAATAGAGGAACTTAGGCATGCTCCCTCTATGTACACACATCAGTGATAGTTTGGAAAAAAAAAAAAAACGGGGAGTGAGATGTTAAGTAAATTTTACAGTGAAAATCAATAGAGGTTGCATTAGTTTGCAAAAACATCAGCAGTGAAAAAGTGTTCCCTTTTCTCCACATCCAGGCCAACCTCTACAGATTTGGGTCTTTGGGATGTGGGCTAATCTCACTGGAGTCAAGTGATATCTCAGAGTGGTTTTGATTTGCATTTTTCTGATAATTAGGGACAATGAGCATTTTTTCATGTGTTTGTTGACCATTTGTTTGTCTTTTTCAGAGAAGTTTCTGTTCAAATGTCTTGCCAACTCAGTAAATGGGTTGTTTGTTCTTTTCTTCTTCATTAATTTGACTTCTCTATAGATTCTGATTATCAGCTCTTTGTAGGATGAAAATGTCTTCTCCCATTCAGAAGACTGTTTGTTTGCTAAAGTTGTAGTATCTTTAGCTATGCAGAAGCTTTTTAGCTTTATCATGTCACATTCATTTGTTTTTGGTGTTGCTGCAATTACTAGGGGAGTTTTCTTCATAAAAATCTTTTCCCAGGCCAATTTTGCCAAGAATTTTTCCTACACTGTCTTCTAGAAATTTTATTGTTTCTTGTCTTAAATTTAAATCTTTTATTCAACAAGAGTCGATTTTTGTCAGTGCTGAGATGTGTGGGTGCTGTTTCAGTCTCCTAAATGCGGCTAACTAGTACTCCCAACATCATGTATTAAATAAGGATTCTTTTCCCTAGTGCATACTTTTATTTGGTTAATCAAAGATCAGATGGTGGTATATGGTTGGGTTCATTCTGATGTACTTTCTTCTATTCTATAGATCTATATCTCTATTTTTGTGCCAATACCATTCTGTTGATCATTATAGACTTATAGTATAACCTGAAGTCTGGTAATGTAGTGCCTCAAGATTGTTTTTATTTCTTAAAATTATATTGGCTATTCTGATTCCATATAAAACAATGTACCATTTTTTCCAGTTCTATAAAATATGACATTGGTGCTTTGATGGGAATTGCATTAAATCTATAGATTGCTTTGGGTAGTCTGGACATTTAATGATGTTGGTTCTTCCCAGCCACAAGCATGACTTGTTCTTCCACTTGTTAACATCTTTTGTTATTTCTTTTCTCAGGATTTCATAATTCTCCTTATAGATATCTTTCACATCCTTTGTTAGATAGATTCCTAGATGTTTTATCTTCTTTGAAGCTACTGTAAAAGGTATTGATTCTTCGATTTTATTCTCAGCTTGACTGTTGTTGGTGTATGTGACGGGTAGTATTTGTGGACATAGATTTTGTATCTTAAGATGTTATTATATTTTTTGATCACTTCTAAGAGCTTTGTATTTGACCTCCTCTGTCCCCATTTCAATACACTTCACCTCCTTCTCTTGCCTGATTGCAATGTTTAGGACTCCCAGCACTATGTTAAATAGCAGTGGTAGTAGTGGGCATCCTTCAGTAGTTCCAGTTCTGAGTGGAAATGCTTTTCACTATGATATTGGCTGTGGGATTGTTGTAGATGTCCTCCATGAGTTTGAAAAATATCCCACCTAAGCCTATTTTCTTTAGTATTCTTGTCAAAAAAAAGGATGCTGGATATTGTCAAAAAAATTTTGTGCATCAATTGAAAGAATCATATGGTCTTCCTTTTTGCTTGTATTTATGTGGTGAATTACATTTATGGATTTATATATATTAAACCAACTTTTCATCCCTAGGATAAAATTCACTTGATCATGATGTATAATTTTTTAATATCTAGCTGTATTCTGTTTGCTAAGATCTTATTGAATAATTTTGTGTTGATACTCATTAATGGTTTGGCCAATAGTTTTCCTTTTCTGCTAGGACCTTTCCTATTTTTGGAGTCAGGGTGATATCTACTTGGTAGAATGTGTTGGGGAGGATTTTTTCCTCTAAATTTTGGAATTGGTTGTTCAATACAGGAACCAGTTCCTCTTTGAAGATTTGATAGAATTTTGATGTAAAACCATCAAGGCAAGGGCTTTGTTTTTTGGGAGATTTTATATTGTTGATGGAATTTCAGTATTTCATATAGGTCTATTCAAAATTTCCAGTTGTATCTGGTTGTGTTTCAGACATTGGTGTGATTCCAGGTATTGTTCCGTTTCCTCTTTATTTTTAAATTTTGTGGAATAGTTTTGTTGTTGTTGTTGTTTTGGTAATCATTGAGGATCTTTTGCATTTCTGTGATATCTATTGTTATTTCCCCTTTTTCATTTCTGTTTGAAGATATGAGATCTTACTTTTCTGTTTCTGGTTAGTCTGGCCCAGAGTTTTCAATTTTATTACTCTTTCCAAAGAACCAACTTTTTGTTTCACTGATCTTCCTAATAATTCTTTCATTCTCAATTTCACTTTATTCTGCCTAATTTTGGTTATTTCTTTCTTTGCTTGGGTTTAGGTTGGGTCACTCTTCCTTTTGTAGTTGCTGGACATGGTCCATTGGTTAATGACTTGCTCTTTCTGTTTTCTTGATAAAGACATCTAATGCTATAAATCTACTTCTCAGGACTGCCTTTCCAGTATCCCAAAGTTTTTGATAGTTTGGTGCTTCATTGTTATTTTGTTCAAGAAATTTAATGATTTCATTATTAATCTCAGGTTTGACTAAGTTGTTGTGTAGCATGAAGTTTTTCATTTCTATGACTTTATTTGGGTATGAAGATTTTTGTTGTTGTTGAGTTCAACTTTTATTCAATGATGGTCTGAGAAGATATAAGGAATAATTTCTAGTCTTTTAGATTTGTTGAGGTTATATTTGTATCCTACGATATGATAAATTATGGAGGATGATCCAAAGGCCGATGCGAAGAATGTGTATTTAGTCTTCTTAGAATGAAATGTTCTGTTTAAATGTTTTAAATCTCTGTTAAATTCATTTGTTCTAGGGTCGAGTTTAAGTCCATTACTTCTTTGTTTAGTTTCTAGTTGGAGGATCTGTTCAGTACTATCAAAGAATATTAAAATCTCCACCTATTATGGTGTTGGAAGAAATTGTTCAAATCATTTAAGGTTTGTTTTATGTATCATGGAGGGTTTAAGTTGCATGCATAAATATTAATTATTAAAATCTCTTCATGTTGTATGCTTTCTTTGACCAGTATGTAGTCTCCATCCTTCTCTTTCATTATTTTCATTGGTTTAAATTAAATTGTGCATTAAAATAAAATTGCAAACACTGCTTTTTTCCCCCTTATTTTCTTTCATCTGGATTATTGTTTTCCTTCTCTTCACCCTGAGTCTTGTTTTATCCTTTGCGGTTAGGTGTGTTTTTTGGAAACAACAGATATTCAGCCTGAGCTTTTGTATCTAGTCAGCCAGCCCATCCCTGTTTAAAAAATTCAAACCATTCACATTTATTGAGAGAATTGACAGGTATAGTGGAGTTTTGGTCATGTTGTTTGGGGTTCCAGAGTCATTTTTATCTCTTGTGCTACTGTGGAAGCTGGACTTTGTTTTTTAATTTCTGGCTGTGTTGACTTTTGAGATGGACCATTGTGTTGGTCATTGTGAAGAATGGGTCTGAGTACTTCCTGCAGAGCTAGTCTAGTTATGGCAAATTTCTGAAACATTTGCATGTCAGTAAAATATTTAATTTCTCCATCACAAACGAAACTCACTTTAGCAGCATACAGGATCCTGTGATGAAAATTAGGTTATGGGCTGATGACGATCCTCTTCTGTCTTGAAAAATTTCAGCTGAAAGTTCTATAGTCAACTTGATATTTTTCCCTTTGTAGGTAAGACTTTTCTTATGCCTGGCTGCTTACAGTATTTTGTCTTTCATATTGCCTTTTAGAAAGTTAATTACACTGTGTCTAGGAGATGCTTTGTTTATACTGAGTCATTCTAGGGTTCTGAAACTATCTACTATCTTAATTTACGTACCTCTTGCAATGCTTGGGAAATTCTCCTCCATAATATCTTAGAATAGAGCATCTATACCTTTAGGACCATCTTCTTGTCCTTCTGGAATCCCTAAAATTCAGATGTTTGATTTTTTGAACTAGTCCCATAACTTTCTCAGGGAATGTTCTGTCTTTGTTCTCTTTTATCCTACCACCTTGCATGATTGCAATATTTTAAAAGTCTTGTGTTCACTTTCTGATATTCTTTCTTCTCTGTGTTCTGCTCTATTGTTTAAGTTCTCTATTGTGTTTTGAAGCTCATTGAATCCCTCTTTCAATTTCTCATTATGTCCATATCCTTCATGACATTGTCTTTAAATTCACTAATTTCTTGAGACAAATTTTGGGTTATTTTTTGTATTCTATTTCCATCTTCTCCTCAATTTTATTCATCTTATCTTCCATCCATATTCTGAATTATATTTCTGACATTTCATCAATTTCTCTATAGGTGCATCTCCCTTGTAATCTTGTGAAGGAGTTGATCTGTTTTTACTTTTCTTGTTACTAGAATTCTTCTGATGGTTCCTTTCCATGAGTACTATTAGCTTTATAAAAATATTAATTATACTTTCTTAGTTGAAATGTAAGGTTGTCCCTGACGAGTTATTGAAAGATAATCTAATTTAGGACCGTTAGGGAGCACCACACAGATCCATTTGGCTACTATAACTGGCTATGTAAGACCAGATCAGAAGCCACAGCAGGTGGATTCTACCACCCGTTCACCAATGAGGTGGAACTTGTGCGTGTGGTCCTTCCCCACAGTTTTTCAAAACTCCCTTTCAGGGCTGCAGCAAGAGTCTCTGGGGCAGCCTTGCTTAGATATCCCAACCTGATTCTGTCCTGGTGTTAGCCTTCTCCCACTGATTTTAAGCGACTTGCAGTTTTTTTCACTGGATTTTCTGCTGTATAGATATTGGAACAGCTGCAGCCCTGCCCCTTCTGGTAAAAGCTGGAGGAGGAAATTCACGGATAGACCCGCTTTTCCCACCCTTGATGGCATCAATTCCTCCTTGTGCAAACAATTTAAATTAGCAATGAACCTTCAGCGCTGGCCGGTGGTGGCTGGAGAATAAGTTTATGTGGAGAGTTCTAACCAAGGGTTTCAACTGAACTTGCTCCAGCAGTATGAACAAACCCTATGTAAAGAAGCTCAGAGAAGGTATGGACCTTTCCTCCACCCCAAGTCCTGGCTGTGGACCAGATAAAATTCAGTTAGTATCCACAGCCCAGGATGGGGTCTAGTTCCTGGAACTTTCCAGGCTCCGTTGCCAAAGTCTAGGCTTGCCTTGCTCCAAGTTGCTAGGAGGGAAGCTGAGGGTTGCCATGGGTTGCCAGGCACAGACACCAGGCAGGGGCTCTCCAGAAGGTAGGGGAAACTTGTCTCCTCCCAGTAGTGAGAACCAGAAGAGACACACCTAAACACACCAAAGTTAGAACTGCAGCAGCACTGTTTCATCTCACAGCAGGGAGCAGGGCACTCTTCAGCTCAGCAGCCCACACAATGCAGAGGACTCTCAGGGAACTTATCAAACACTTCAACCTCTGCAGGGGACAGTCTATCCGGCAACCAGAGAGGTAAAAGGGTGGGTTGTGGACTCAGAACTGCACAGACAAAATTTGTTCACTTTTGGGTGTTGCCCGTAGATCAGTGGGTGGGGGGTCAGCCACATACACCAAGGCTGACTGGTTTGAACCTGGCATGGACCACCTAAAACAACAATGATAACTGCAACAACAACAACAACAGAAAAATAGCTGGGCGTTGCAGCTGTAGTCCCAGCTACTTGGGAGGCTGAGGCAGGCGAATCACTTAAGCCCAAGTATTTGAGGTTGCTGTGAACTGTGACGCCATGGCACTCTACCCAGAGCAACAGCTTGAGAATCTATCTCAAAAAAAAAAAAAAGAAAGAAATTCTCCACTTTTGTGCTAGGCAGGATGAGGTCTCAGAGGTAGATATTTCCAGGTGCAGAAGAACTGGGAATTCCCAACTCTCTCCTGCAGGGTAAGGTAAGAGTTCCTTTGTTCTCTTCTCACTTGCTGAAAGCCTTGTGTAGGCCTCCCAGTTGGGGAAGTGATCTCTCATCCTGTACAGCACCAGGCACCTTTGGTCCAGTTCCTCCTTACCTGATCTCTGTTACATTTTTTCCTCTCTCTTGCCCTCAGAGCTTGTCTCAGTGGGGATCATGAGCACCTTGCTTTCTTCCCCTTGTGCTCAAATCCCCAGTTTTGACTTCTCTGTGTTCACTTCAGTCCAACTTTTCTCTTACTGGACAGGAGCTTGTCACAAAAGATGCCTGTAGTCAGCCATCTTGCCCCTCCCTCCTTTCTTAAAAGGCTTTGATTAATAGCACCTGGACAGAAAGACCAGTGCTACTATTTGAATATTCTTCAGTATTTTTCAGTTATGCTTAGCAGTATAAAGACATCAAATGGACATTATTGCAATATTTCATTATTATCTCTAAGAATAACTACGTAAGATTCATTCAGAATGCATAATATCCAGTGAAAATGGAAATTTCATATATTGAAGTCCTACACATGAAATACCAAAATGCACTCAAATTAGTCACTTATTTTACTTGATTCTCTGTGTAGATCATGTTTTCCACAAAAAGTATTCCTTAAAGGAGTTTTTCTTTTCCTCTTACAGTGACTATTAGATCAGATCATTAAAATCACTAACTCACTCTTCAAAATTACCTCCTGCTTTCTTTGTTAATATTACTATTTTTATTTGATGCAAAAGGCATTTTCATGCCTACAGTCTTTTGACCACTTAGCTGAGTTATGTATATAAACAGACTTTGGGCCTGGAACATTTTGTTACCAAGAGACAAAATGCCTACATGTCCTGTGATGGGCTTATTGCCTTGTACAAGAATATCTTTCCCTGGTGTAAGTTCAACATATGTCTCTTTTTACTGCTTAAGCTTGTGTGTCACATGGAACCTAGTCAATTCTACTGCTATGTCTGGCTTCCTAAAGAAAGTATTTAGTTCTTTTTCACCAGGAAAGGTGCATGCCACAGACACATTTCCCTATTGGGTAACTGTAAAGACCCCCGTACACTACTGAAGCTGATCTTGCTCTGTCCCTTTTTTATATGACTAAAGCTTTGCTTAAACTTTAAAACTAAGAGGCAATGGGAAGAATTCTTTTGGAGTATCCCCCTGGGATTGGTAACCCACACATGATATTCTGCTCAATATTATTTCTGAGAAGAAGTCACATGGTGGCTGCACCAATTGACAGTGTCACCAACAGTGTTCCCATTTCTCCACATCTTTACAATCATTTGTCTTCTTAGCAAATATTAAGAATACAGAATTATGTACTACAGGCACTATGTCATGCAGTAGACCTCTAGAATTTATTCATCTCATGCAACTGAAACTTTCTACCCTTTCACTAATATTTCTCTTTTACCTATTCCCTCTGGCAAAACACCATGTTATTCTTTGCCTATGTGAGATTGACTACTTTGTATTTCTCATACATGTTAGTATTTGTCCTTCTGCATCTTTTTATTTCACTTAATGTAATGCCCTCCACATTTGTCCATTTTATCATGAATGGCAGTAGTTTCTTTTCTCTTTTATTTTTTTTCTCTTTTCTAAGACAGAATAAATATTTCATTGCTATGTTATATACCACAGTTGCTTCCATATCTTGACCATTGTGAATAATGTTGCAATAAACATAGAAGTGCATGAGATCCTGATTTCAATTTCTTAGGGCACATACCTGGAAGTGGGATTGCTAGATCATATGGAAGTTTTATTTTTAAATTTTAAGAAAACTCCATACTGTTTTTTTGTTTTGTTTTGTTTTGGCCAGGGCCAGGTTTGAACCTACAACCTCCAGTATATGGGGTTGGTGCCCTACTCCTTTGAGCCACAGGTGCTGCCCAACTCCATACTGTTTTTCATGGTGGCTGCACAAACTGACCATCTCACTAACAGTGGTCCCATTTCTCCACATCTTTACTATCATTTGTTTTTGTTTTCTAATAATAGTCTTTGTAACAGGTGTGGGGTGATAAGTTGGTGTGTTCTTTATTTTTGTTTACTGGGTGATTAATGATGTTAACCACTTTTTATCTATTTCTTTTACTTTTTAGAAAATTTTCAGAATATTAGTGGGGAACACATGTTTTGTTTATAAATTTTGTTTTTGTACAGATTGAGTCAAAGTTATACACATAAGTGTGTCCTTCACCTAAGTAGTGTGCACTGTACCCAATAGGTGTGAGATTACCTATCCACTCCTCCCCCACTTCATCTTGATTTTCAATAAAATTTACTTTCCCCCCCAAAATAAAACTGATTGGGTATAGCAATGTGGCAGATTAAAAAACAGCTTCTTACTAGCCACTCATGTTAAGACATAGTAATGAGAGCGCTAGCCACTACTGGCTGGGGGAACTCATGGAGGAGCATCACTTTGAGGGCACAGAGATGCAGTGGTGGACTCCAGAAGCCAGTGAGGAGTTGTGGGGCTGAGGAAAACTAGCACAGAAGGCAAGTGCTTACATACAGGCAGGCACCAGCCAACCAGCCATCATGTGGAGGACTGGGGACAGGAAAGGGCTATCCTGCAGTTTTATGATTTTAGGCTAAAATGCTCACTGGAGCTGCCCTGGAAGGCTGAAAGAAGTGAGTGGACTTGAACAGGATCCAGATTGGATACTGGGAAGTGATCTCCTATTTTCTTGGCTACTAGTGGTGCTGCCAATGTGGGGAGGTGGAACTTGAGGAACAGTCTATGATGTCCTAGTGTACAGCAGGTCCTACTGGGCTTGCTGAGTTGAGAAACCATCTTTTGGGTAAGCTGAGTGACCTTGCATCCCCAGGAAGTCCACTTTGTCGGTAGGGGGCACTGTTTGATGTGCCTCCTAAGGAAGCTGGGAGAGCTTTAGGAACCCAATCCTTCAGGGACTAAATGCTAACAAAGCTACCAGGCCCTAATTGAGGGCAAATAAGTCAGGAAGACAGGACTGAATTAGCAACCAGAAAGGGGCTTCTGGCCCTCATTTTATATATAGAAATATGCTTTCTCCATATCATAACACCACAGTGCCACCTGGTGACCACGCAATATGTTTATTATTAATAATATATTAAATTAATATTACTAATATATTATATATATACATAATAGTTATACAAACACACACATTTTTTCTTAGTTTTTTCCTCTTTTCATTGTGGTTGTTTTGGTTTTTATTTTGGGGTTGTATTTTTTTTTTTTATTAAATCATGGCTGTGTGCATTATGAAATTATGGGGTACAATGTACAATGTGCTAGTTTTATATACAATTTGAAATATTTTCATCAAACTGGTTAACATAGCCTTCATATCATTTTATTAGTTATTGCGTTAAGACATTTACATTCTACACTTAGTAGATTTAACATATACCCTTGTGAAATGCACCATAGATGTGGTCCCGCAAAATACCCTCCCTCCACTCATCCTCTCCCCTCTCCTCCCCTCCTTTCCCCTTCATCTTGGGCTGTGGTTGGGTTGTAGCTTTCATATGGAAGTGTGGGTGCTTATAAATTGGTTTCATATTAGGGCTGCATACATTGGATACTTTTTCTTCCATTCTTGAAATACTTTGCTAAGAATATGTTCCAGCTCCATCCATGTAAACATAAAAGAGGTAAAGTCTCCATCTTTTTTTAAGGCTGCATAATATTTTGTGGTGTACATATACCACAATTTATTAATCCATTTGTGGGTCAGTGGGTACTTGAGCTTCTTCCATGACTTAGCAATTATGAATTGAGCCGAGATAAACATTCTGGTACAAATATCTTTGTTATAAAGTGACTTTTGGTCTTTGGAATATATACCTAGTAAAGGAATTGCAGGATCCACCAGCAGGTCTATTTTTAGATCCCTAAGTGATCTCCAAACTTCTTTCCAAAAGGAACGTATTAGTTTGCATTCCCACCATCAGTGCAGAAGTGGTCCCTTTTCACCATATCCATGCCAATATCTGTGGTTGTGGGATTTTGTGATGTGGGCTAATCTTATTTGGGTTAGATGATATCTCAAAGTAGGTTTGATTTGCATTTCTCTAATGATTAATGATGATGAGCATTTTTTCATGTGTCTGTAAGCCGTATGCTGTATGCCTGTCCTATTCAGAGAAGATTCTCTTCAAGTCTCTTGCCCACTGATATGGGATTACTTGTTCTTTTCTTGCCAATAAGTTTCACTTCTCTGTGGATTCTGGTTATTAAACCTTTGTTAGAAATATAATCTGCAAATATCTTCTCCAATTCTGAGGGCTGTCTACTTTCTATATATACTGTGTTCTTTTCTTTTATTAAATGATAGCTGTGTACATTAATGCAACCAAGGGGTACAGTGTGGTGTTTTCACATACAATTTGAATATTTTCATCAAACTGGTTAACATAGCCTTCATGTCATTTTCTTAGTTATTGTGTTAAGATGTTTGTATTCTACTTTTAGAAAGATTCCTTGTACCCTTGTAAGATAAGCCATAGAGGTGATACCTCAAATAATCATCCTTCCACCCATCCCCTCCTCTTTCCCCCCTCCAATATTTGTAGGTTATAATTAGGTTATAGCTTTCATATGAAAGCTATGAATTAGTTTCATAATAGGGCCACATACATTGGATACTTTTTCTTCCATTCTGGAGCTACTTTGCTAAGAAGAACAATTTCCAGCTCCATCCACGTAAACATGAAGGACATAAAATCTCCATCTTTCTTTATGGCTGCATAGTATTTCATGGTGTACATGTACTACAATTTATTGATCCATTCATGGGTGGATGGGCATGTGGGCTTCTTCCATGACTTGGCAATTATGAATTGGGCTGCAATAAACATTCTGATACAAATATCTTTGTTGTAATGAGGTGTTTGGTCTTCTGGATATATACCTAATAAAGGAATTGCAGGATCAAATGACAAGTCTATTTTTAGTTCTCTAAGTGTTCTCCAGACGTCTTTCCAAAAGGAACGTATTAGTTTGCATTCCCACCAGCAGTGTAGAAGTGTTCCCATTTCTACACATCCACACCAGCATCTCAGGTTTGGGGATTGTGTGATATGGGCTAATCTTGCTGGAGTTAGGTGATATCTCAAAGTAGTTTGGATTTGCATTTCTCTGATGATTAAGGATGGTGAGCATTTTTTCATATATCTGTAGGCCATGTGCCTATCTTCTTTAGAGAAATTTCTTTTCAAGTCCCTTGCCCACCCTGAGATGGGACCACTTGGTCTTTTCTTGCTGATAGATTTGAGTTCTCTCTGGATTCTGGTTATTAAACCTTTGTCAGAGACATAACCTGCAAATATCTTCTCCCATTCTGAGGGCTGTCTGCTTGCTTTAACTACTGTGTCATTGGCTCTGCAGAAGCTTTTTGGTTTGATCAAGTCCCAAAAGTGTATTTTTGATGTTGTTTCAATGCCTGGGGGGGGGGGTGTTTCCTCATAAAATTTTCACCAAGACAGATTTCTACAAGTGTTTCCCCTGCACTTCCTTCTAGTATTTTTAAATTTCCTGCCTTAAGTTTAGATATTTAATCCAGTGAAAGTCTATCTTAGTTAATGGTGAAAGGTGTGGGTCCAGTTTCAGTCTTCTACAGGTCACCAGCCATTTCACCTAGCACCACTTGTTAAATAGGGAATATTTTCCCCCTCAATGTTTTTAATTGGCTTGTCAAAGATCAGGTAACGGTAAGTAGCTAGATTCATCTGTTGCCTCTCTATTTTGTTCCATACATCTACCTCTCTGATTTTGTGCTAGTACCATGGTGTTTTGATCACGATCAGTTTATAGTATAATCTGAGGTCAGCTATCATGATTCTTCCTGCTTTGTTTTTGTTTCTGAGTAATGTATTGGATATTCAGGGTTTTTTCTGATTCGATATAAAATGATATATTATTTTTTCAAGATCTTTAAAGTATGACAGTGGAGATTTAATAGGGATTTTACTAAAATTATATATTGCTTTGGGTAATATGGACATTTTAACAATGTTGATTCTTCCCAGCCATGAGCATGGTATATTTTTCCATTTGTGAACATTTTCAGCTATTTCTTTTCTTAGAGTTTCATAGTTCTCTTTATAGAGATCTTCCACATCCTTTGTTAGGTAAACTCCCAAATATTTCATATTCTTTGGCACTACTGTGAACAGAATAGAGTCCTTGACTTTTTTTCAGCATGGCTGCTGTTGGTGTATATAAAATCTACTGATTTATTTGTGTTGATTTTGTATCCTGAGACGCTGCTGTATTCCTTGATCAGTTCTAAGAGATTTTTAGTTAAATCCCTGGTGTTTTCCAGATATACAATCATATCATCTGCGAAAAGTGAAAGTTTAATCTCTTCTGACCCTGTATGGATACCCTTGATCACCTTTTCTTTCCTAATTGTGATGGCTAAAACTTCCATTACAATGTTAAAGAGCAATGCAGGCAATGGGCAACCTTGCCTCATTCCTGATCTGAGTGGAAATGATTTCAATTTAACTCCATTGATTACAATATTGGCTGTCGGTTTGCTGTAGATGGTCTCTATCAGTTTAAGAAATGTCCCTTCTATACCAATTTTCTTAAGTGTTCTGATCATAAAGCGATGCTGGCTATTATCAAAATCTTTTTCTGCATCAACTGAGAGAATCATATGGTCTATGTTTTTTATTTGTTTATGTGATGAATTATGTTTATAGATTTACGTATGTTGAACCATCCTTGAGATCCTGGGATAAAATCCACATGGCTGTGTTGTATAATTTGTTTGATGGGTTGCTGGATTCTGTTGGTTAGGATCTTGTTGAATATTTTCACATCAGTATTCATTAGTGATATTTGTGTATAATTTTCTTTTCTTGTTGGGTCTTTTCCTGGTTTGGGGATCAAGGTGATGTTTGCTTAATAGAATGTGTTGGGTAGTATTATGTCTTTTTCTATATTTTGGAAAATGTTGAATAATATAGGTCCTAGTTCCTCTTTGAAGGTTTGGCAGAATTCTGACGTGAAGCCATCTGGTCCTGGACGTTTCTTTTTCGGGAGATTTTGTATGGTTGATGCTATTTCAGAGCTTGATATGGGCCTGTTCAACATTTCCACTTCATTCTGGCTTAATCTTGGGAGGTTGTGTGTTTCCAAATATTGGTCGATTTCCTTCAGATTTTCATATTTCTGGGAATGAAGTTTCTTGTAATATTCATAGAGGATTTTTTGAATTTCTAAGGGGTCTGTTGTTATTTCATTTGTAACCATTTCTGATTGATGATATTAGGGATATTACTCTTCTTTTCTTTGTTAGGGCGGCCAAGGGTTTATCTATTTTATTGACGTTTTCACAAAACCAACTTTTTGATTTATTGATCTGTTGTATAATTCTTTTGTTTTCAATTTCATTTAATTCTGCTCTAATTTTGGTTATTTCTTTTCTTCTGCTGGATTTTGGATTGGAATGTTCTTCCTTTTTTAGTTGCCTGAGATGTCCCATTAAGTTGTTAACTTCCTAACTTCCTCTTTTTCTGTTCTTTTGAGGAAGGCTTGCAATGCTATAAATTTCCCTCTTAGGACTGCCTTTGCAGTACCCCAGAGGTTCTGATAACTCATGTCTTCATTATTGTTTTGTTCTAAAAATTTGGTAATTTAGCTCTTGATTTCATCTCTGATGCATCTAACATTCTGCATAATGTTATTAGCTTCCATGTTTTTGTATGAGACTGCAGATTCCCGTTGGTAGTGAGTTCAAGGTTTATTGAATGATGGTCCAAGAAGATACATGGAATAATTTCTACTGTTTTAGATTTACTGAGTTTAGACTTATGACCTAAGGTCTGATCGATTTTGGAGTATGTTCTGTGGGCTGATGAGAAAAATGTGTATTCAGTTTTGTTAGGATGAAATGTTCTATAGATGTCTCTTAGATACAAAAATTGAATAGTTAAATTTAAATCTAAAATTTCTTTGCTAAACTTCTTATTGGACAATCTATCCAACAGTGCTAAAGGAGTGTAAAAATCTCCGACTATGATGGAGCTGGGAGAGATCAGGTTGTTCATGCCTGTTAGAATATCTTTTATAAATTGAGGTGCATTCTGATTGGGTGCATAAATATTGATAATTGAGACTTCATCATATTGAGTATTGCCCTTAACAAATATAGAGTGGCCATCTTTATCTTTGGTGACTTTTGTTGGTTTAAAACCTATTGTATCTGCGAGTAAAATTGCAACACCTGCTTTCTTCTGCTTTCCATTAGCCTGGAATATAGATGACCATCCATTCACCCTAAGTCTATATTTATCTTTTAAGGTAAGATGAGATTCTTGTATACAACAGGTGTCTGGTCTGAGTTTCTGTATCCAATCAGCCAACCTGTGCCTATTGAGAGGACAATTTAAGCTGTTCACATTGATCGAAATTCTTGATAAGCCTGGTAAAATTTTGGATATCAAACTTCTTGAAAGTGCAGTAGACATTTTTAATCATTTTGCCACTGTGGGAGTTGGAATTTGATCAAAAGTTTCTGAGTTGGTTTACTTTTGTGGTGGAGGATTGCACTGGTCATTATGGAGGATAGGTTTGAGAATTTCCTGGAGAGCTG
>CAUYQV010181492.1:0-16908 GCA_963574575.1 Galagoides demidoff
TTACAAGGGTACATGTGAAACTTACTAAATGTAGAATATAAATGTCTTAACACAATAACTAAGAAAATGCCATGAAGGCTATGTTAACCAGTTTGATGAAAATATTTCAAATTGTATATAAAACCAGCACATTGTACTCCAGGACTGCATTAATATGCACAGCGATGATTTAATAAAACAAAAACAAAAACAGTCGTTCTTAACAAAGGGCAATTCTATGCTCCAGAGGTCATTTGGTAATATCTAGAGACATTTTGATTGTCACAGCTGGAGAGGGGCTATTGGTAAAGGTTAGGGATGATGCTAAGCGTCCTTCAATGCATAGGACAGTCTCCTACAACAAAGAATATATACATCTGAAAATTTCAGTAGTGTCAAGGTAGAGAAACCCTGTTCTAAATATTAGTTTTCAAAAGCCCATACGTCATAGAGTTTAGGGTAAAGAAACAGTACTAGATCAAAAGTAGATAATAAACAATCCAAATATCAAGGTACTCAAAAATCCTTTAACATTTTCTAGACCAGCATGTGAAATCTGAATTCTATTATCTAAACAATAACATAAAAGTATGAACCTGAAGGGCTAAATGTCTACTATATGTACTAGTTTAGATTTGTACAAGATCATGTTGAAGGTAGATTGTACAAAAGAAACCACTGTTTGTACAATAATAAATGTTAAAGACTCAACCAGCCAAAAATAATAGAACAAGTAAAACTTTCATCATAGGCTAGTGGGTCCAGGTTTCTCAGGTGTTTCATACTTAAGTGTTGCCAGTTGATAGTCAAAACTGGCAGACCAGGTAAACAGGTTTAAGGAACACCAGGACACAGGCTGTAGTCCAAGTGCCCAACAACAATGTCAGTTTCCCTAAAAAGATGCCACAAGTTTAGGAGAAGAGATAATAATGAAAAGAAGACTGAAATGGACACTAAGAGGGAAATAGATAAGAATAATGGTATCAGAAACCTAGAGAAGTAGGGTAAGGACTGGGCACAATCAGAAAGGTAAAGAGAGGTAATCAAGTTCTTTTCTCCTCCAGTCTTTACAAGAAAAAGGGAGTTACATCACATTAAAATCAATGAATTAAACTGCTCTGGAGAATTCCTATTTTGATGGTTTATTACATGTATGCTATACTGGTTTTTAAAAAAACTCAACATTCAATGTAAAAATTCTCTCTTTGATTCCAAAGAATTAGTAGGTTTATGACCAGCTCATAGAGTTGTTTCTGTTGTCACAAAGCATTAGTGACCTCTAAATTCATAATTTTGTCCCATCTCAATCTACATACTTCAGGATGTTAAAAAAAGAAGAAGAAAGTCCTAAACCACCTGCCAACACTCAAGGAGGAGTGCAGAGTGGCAGACGGGTAACTGTACCTTAGCTGACAGAACCTTTCTCCCCAGGAGTTGCTGCATTTCAGTTCACTTGCTAATTACCTCCTGAGAGGCTGAGCATTCAGTCCTTTCCAAGCACCATCTGCTGCTGAGCAGAGTTTGGGAGTGACAACAATATATTTATTTTACAAATGCCAATCCTGCCAAATGCCAATATCCCCATTACATTCATAAATTGAGGCACACAGTCCTTCACACAACTCATACAAGATAGACATCATTTCTCAGAGTCCTACTGATCACATTTCAGTTACATTAACAAGTATTATGGAATCTATAATACTGCTTTGATAATTTTATTTATTTATTTATTTTTTTTCTGAGACAGAGCCTCAAGTTGTCGCCCTGCATAGAGTGCTATAAGATCACAGCTCATAGCAACCTCCAACTCCTGGGCTCATGCGATTCTCCTGTCTCCGCCTCCCAAGTAGCTGGGACTACAGGCGCCCACCACAATGCCCGGCTATTTTTTGGTTGCAGCCATCATTGTTGCTTTGGTGGGCCCCGACTGGATTTGAACCCACCAGCTTAGGTGTATGTGGCTGGCACCTTGGCTACTTGAGCCACAGGTGCCAAGCCTGCTTTGATAATTTTAAATACTCCTGTTTACTTTGTGAAAAATATTTTTGAACATGTCTAAGAACATAATAAGAGGCTGATAAGATTTCCAGTTGTCTACCCAATTTATTAAAAAACATCCTATTTCCTAAAAAATTAAAACTATTTTTTAAACATAAGCAGACTTCTTTGGAGGATGTGCACTTCATGTTTCCCACCCCAAAAATAATAAGGTAATTAGAAATCACACTTCCTGGGCACCGTCTGTGACTTGGTGGGTAGGGCACCAGCCCTATATACCAATGGTGGCGGGTTCAAACCCAGCCCCAGCCAAACTGCAACAACAAAATAGCCAGGTGTTGTGGCAGGAGCCTGTAGTCCCAGCTACTTGGGAGGCTGAGTCAAGAAAATCGCCTAAGCCCAGGAGTTGGAGGTTGCTGTGAGCTGTGTGACACCATGGCACTCTACCGAGGGCGATAAAATGAGGCTCTGTCTCTACAGAAGAAAAAAAGAAAAAGAAATCACACTTCCTCACATTAAAGATAACCAATATACAAGGTGTCCCAAAAGTTGCTCATAAAGTTGCCATACATAAGGAAAATGGGAACTAATAGCTAGATGTACCCTTATTTACAAACAGGTAGCCAACATGTAGAGAATATTTTGTAAAATGCTGTAATGAATATTTTGTTAATAAAGGTATATTTAGCTACGATTTCCTACTTTCCCTATGTATGGTGACTTTTTGGGTGACTTTTGAGACACTCTGTATATAATAACATGTTAGCCACCAGCAATCTGTTTCACTTGTAATGGAGTGGAAAATAATTTGTTGCTCAAAGAAAATTATTTCCCCTAACCTGATTACTCATAATGAAGAAAAAAGGCAAATATATTATTACCTTTAAATTGATATGATACTCAGTATATTCACAAGTAGGTGAATATACTGAAGTTACCAACACGAGGGAAGTTTAAAATGTATCTAGAACAAGAGAAAAGGATACCAGGATTCCTGGCTTCCAGTCTCAGCTCTTTCAATGACCTCTCTGTAATATTAGCCTAATCACTAACCCCATCAGTAGGTCCTGTTCCTCATCTAAAAGAATGGGGGAGAAGGAAAACACAGCTCCCTAAACTTGGCATTTCACAACTGTGAAGAGGTGAAGTTTCACAGTAATTATGAGGTCCCTGGGTGAAAGGAAGATCATCGGAAAAAGCCTAGTGGAAAAATACTATTCAACCGATTTTGACTTACAAAATGGCAATTTCGTATGGTTTGCTAATGCTTATGAAACCTGAGAACCTGGAATAATATTATACCATAAAACAATAGCTTACTTGATAACAAATAGAAGAAAGGACAAAACAAAATAATCCCCAAACAACATGAACACTTTAATTTTATCAAATATTTCATTACTTAAAATTCAAATCAAATAGAGGGGAAAAACATCAAATCATAAAATATCTCTTAACAGCAGAAAGGATGAATGAATTGCAGTACATTTAAACAATGGAATACTACACCACAGTGAGCAAAAACAATTTGAAGTTGCAAATAACAATATGGATGAGTCTCTTGCCAACATCAAACAAACAAAGCCAGATCAAAAGATCTGTATACACTATATCATTCTATCTATATGTAGTTCAGAAACAGCAAAATTAATTCATGGTATTATAAGTTAGAATAGTGGTTACCTTTGAGGGAGGGGTCATAATCCAGGAAGAGGTACCAAAAACCCTACTAGGTGTTAGAAATATTTTATATCTTGTTCTGGGCAATAGTAATATATGCACAAAGTTATGCATGTTTAAAACTTGTGTACTTTATGTTACAGCAAGTTACGCTTAATTTTGTAAATGGTACATAAAAAATCAATTTCTTTAAAAATATACTTATTGCACAATTTTTCTGCATTATAACACATAATCTATGAACTGTTATATCTCCAAATACAAAAGCAATCAATGTAGTTTACCAGGTGAAAGAATAAGAGAGGAAAGGCACTGCTAATGTCATTCAGGAACTCAGAAACTTGACTGTACTTTCGGATTCTTAAAAATTTCTTCCCCAGTTAAGGAGCATTTCAGTGTTAACTCTATTAGTTAGTCTTACAATTTGCTGTTGTTTGGGGACCAGAAACTGATGTGTGTGTATGTGTGTTTTGTATTTAGAGTGAGAGTTGATGATGATGGTTGTGGTAAAAGTGAGCATTATACATCATGTACAATGATATGACAGTGAATGTGCCAGCAGCAAACTTCCCATGTTTTCCACCTGGGATGAAGACAAAACTCTTAACCATAGTTTGTGAGGTCACTCATGGTCAGATCCCTGCACCTGTGCAGCCCCACTCACACAATATTCCCTCTTACTCTCTCCACTAGCCCCCTCTCACTTTCCCAACTCCTCATACCATTCTCCCTCCAGACCTCTTCAAACACTGCTCCCTATGCCCTCTGTTATGCCCTTCAGTTCAAAGGGCACTTGGTCAGATGCCTTCTTTAACCTCTTCATTTGAAAACCTCATAACACCCTATACTTTTTCTTTGAAGTATTTTATCGTGGCTGTGGTTTTACATTTGTTATATGACAGCCTTCCCCCCAAATCAAATTATAAGTTCTATTATAGCATACATTTGTATCTGTTTTTGCTCACTCAGTGTCCTGTTTATGAAAGGATGGCCAGAGAGACAAAGGTAGAGGATTTGGTTGCCTGAAGGTTTAAGAAAATATATCATTCCAGGAAGGCAATGATCCCAGAAAATGAAACAGGGGGGTTGAAGGTAAGTTTTAACTAGCAGCAGGTGCCTACAGGAGCTGTGTGCCTAGGTGTAGTCATGCTTTAAGGCTAACACACTGGCCTTAGGAAGACTTTTGTCTCCAGTATTTTTAAACATTCACCTTTATTATCAGGCACTTCATTTCCAGATGACTCATCACTAATTACTCTTATGTACAAAATAAAGTAGTAGGAAATCATAAATGAATGTAATCTTGTAGTATATGGCTTCTGACAGCATTTTGTTACTCAATGAAATGAGCTAGATGTCTTCCAATTTGAAAACAAATTTATATAGAAAATATGATTTTTTCCAGACCAAAAATATTATTCACAAATTTGCTTGTGATAAAAGTTAAAAACCAACACTTTGACCAATCTTGATTTGGGGTTTTGTAGCTCAAATCATTGTACAGTCATTGTAATAATGTGTTGATTTTCTTAGTGTTGAGAATATGAGCTTTAGAGTGGAGCGTGTCTGATTTGAATGATGGCTGTTTATTAGTAGCTATAATCTTGACCAAGTTATACTTCTGTGTGCTATAGTTTCCTTATCTGTAAAATGGGGTAAAAATGGTGCCTACCTCATAGTATTTGTGTAAGGATTTTAAAAGTTAATATACAAAGCTGAGAACAGTGCTGACCCATAGTATGCAGCCTTTGTTAACTATCATTTTATTCAATATGATATTTAGTTCCTATATCAATATGATATTTAGTTCCTATATAAACAAGCCATGAAAAATGTAAATATATAGAATCATTATATTTGGATTTCCAGGGTAAAATTAATATAAAGTAATTAATCTACATTTTAGAATCAACGTTTTAGTGGCCTACTACAATAAACTTAAACTCTTCTTTAAAAGGCTATGAAAGAAAAAAAAAGGCTATGAGAAAACAAAGAAACCTCTCCTGATTTGATTCCACTTTCAAACAGCATATACAACATATATATCTGTCTTATTTCACTTTACTACACCAATCAACAGTTTTACCAGGAGTCATATTTAGACATTACATTTACATTAAAACAGGATTAATAAGTCAAAAGTGATTACAGAGGAAATAATAATTGCTTCAATCTTTTAATCCAGTGTTTTATATTTCATACAGAATTACGTCCCAGCAAAATAGCCTTGGAAATTATTCTAATATTATGTACAGTGTTTCAAAAACAGTTAATATGTATAGTGACTTATAAATAATAAAAGGCAAATAAACTTTTAGATCTGGGGTCTAAACATCTGTGCTTTACGCTTGGTATAACCCATACTATAAAGGGACTTATTAATAACATCAACTCAAAACGTTCTCACTGTTTAAAAATAAAAGCATACACACAAATGTACACAGGATAAATAGTAAAATCTAAAGATGTGTTCTTTTGCTTAGCTGATTCTTTCTGAACATTCTGGAAAATCATAATGCCTCATTGCGCACCTAATGTGCTCTGAAATGGGATTTAAGATTGAACACTTGTAGAACCAGTAATCTGTCTATTGTAATTTTCTTCACTATATCCCACAGCATGTGCTTACTGATAGATAACAAACGACCCATGGTAAGGGAACCGTTTTCTCTCTTCCCTCTGCGCGTTTTTCTGAGAGCTTTCTGTGCGCCTCGCAAGGTTCTGGGCGTGGAGTGGAGTCTCCGCGCCGCGCGACTAGCCCACATCCTCCCGCTACCTCGGTTCGTGGCGGTTAGGACCGCGACCCGCCCCACACCTGCCGCCGCGGCCCTGGCGCACGCTCACCCGTCACGCGAATGGACTCCAGCATCATCCCGCAGAGGACCGGGGCGGCGGGACCCGCGGGCGTAAGGGGCGAGGGCGGGCTGGGAGCTGGGCTGGGCCCGGCCGCTTCTAGCCTCCAGCCCGGGCCTCAGCGGTGGGGTCGAGGCAGGAGGATGCGCTCAGCCACCTGGGGTAGGATACGGCGGCCAAAGGCGAACCGAGACCTGCGGACACTGGGCTGAGAGCAGAGCTTCAGCAGCCCGCAGCTGCTGGGAGGTACGCTAACATTGGCCCGGCACTGCCCAGAGGTGCTTGGAACCCGCCACCGTGACGTGGCCGCTCCCCCCGGTTGCTAGGAAGCGCTCCCTCAAACCTCGCGCCGGGCGTTCCTCGGAGCCGGCAGCCGCTTGGGGCGCTGGCGCGGCGAAGGCTCGGCCCTCAGGGAGAGAGGACGGCGAACTACAACTCCCGGCGTGCACAGCGCCGGCGCGCGCGCCTTGGGGGTTTGTAGGCTGCGTGCGCCGGGTGACCGGCTGGGGTCTCGGGCCAGCTGGTCGCACGCCGTTTGACCCTGTGATGTTTGTGTGCCCTTCATGGGGGGTTTAACTCCGTGGTAGCTTCACAAGAAGATATGGGTGGTGTGACACTCAGCCCTAGCTGCAAATTAGAAAGCCATTCTTCTCCGCCCTTTAACTTAGTTACAAGGTGCGGGAAGCTCAAACAACTTTAGGTTGAACGGAATGCAGGTTTGGAAGGCTAAAATACATTTACCGGTTGGTAGTCCCCAGCCTACTATCCTTAATACTAAAACATTTTTTAATCCATGCCCTTGGACTTCCCAGCTTCCAAAAGTTAAAACGCAAATTTTTAACTCGTGATTGTGCAATTGATAAGGGCTGAATGCTTTTTTTTCCAGTTTATTGCTTTTCACTGTAGCAGAAAATTTTATCTTTTCCAATTACCATGGGAAATGTAGGGACTATACCACTCAACAACCGTTTTTTCAGAGTCAAATGTGTTGCAAGGTTCTGAGCTAGGCTTTGAGGCATCAAAGAAAATGAAAAAAGCCTTGCAGAGCTTACAGTCTTCTTCAGAAAGCCACATATTCTCCTCACCCTTCCCCAAGGTTGGGCTAGGACACGGACAAACGCAGGAACTAAAGTAAAGCCAGGAGTATCATACTCTGAGAATCACAAAGAATTTGTGTGAAACTGTTTTTCATTGCTTAGGAAAGACCAGTGGAAATTTAACTATCACAAATAGTGGATAACCTTAGTTCTTATTCTGTCAGAAAATGTTGTGAATACTATCTTCAAAATACATCCAGAATCTAGTCCCTATCACTCTAGTTAATGTCACTTCCATCTCTTATCTGGATTAGCAAGAGTCTCCTCAATAATCTCCCTATTCCCCACCCGACCCTCTTTCACTCTATTCTCAAAACTGAGTGGCCAGAGTGATCCCCTTTACAGTCAGACCATGTCACTCCTTAGCTCAAACCCTTCAATGGCCTTATTACCTATGAAGTCCTCTATGACCTAGCCTTCAGTCATCTCTTTGATTTTATCTCTCTTTATTCCCCACAACACATGACCCACTAACCACCCTCCCCCTCTATGACCTCATTGATATTCCTCAGCCATGCCTGGCCCTGTCTTCACCTTAAGGTCTTTGAAACTTGGGATCTGCCAGATATCCCACAGAACTAGCTTCCTCACTTCCTTCTCTTGGCGAGGCCTTTCCTGGCCACTCCATTTCAAATTCTACTCTTTTCTTAGATTTCTTAACCCCTTTCTCTGTTTTATTTTCTTTTTCTTAGCAGGCAACATTATCTCATTTACTATTTATTTTTCTGAATTATCTTGATTATAATTTGTCTCCCTGCATAATAGAACTTCCACATAGTATGTGCGGCACCTGTGGCTCAGTGGGTAGGGCACTGGCCCTATACACTGAGGGTGGTGGGTTCAAACCCAGCTCCAGCCAAACTGTAACAAAAAAAATAGCCGGGCATTGCTGTGGGTGCCTGTAGTCCCAGCTACTGGGGAGGCTGAGACAAGAGAATTGCCTAAGCCCCGGAGGTGGAGGTTGCTGTGAGCTGGATGATGCCACGGCCCTCTACTGAGGGTGATAAAGTGAGACTCTGTTTCTACAAAAAAAAAAAAAAAAATTTTTCACAAGTACAGGGATTTTATTTATTCACAACTACATGCCCAGCAGCAAGAACAGTGCCTGGCACATAGTAGGCACTCAATAAATATTTGTGAATTAATGGATAAGTAGACAATAGATAATGCAAGTAAAATAGAATTATGTCAAATGGACCTATAGATGAAGAATAAATCTGCTTCAGATTAAAACACTTGTTATAGGGTGGTGCCTGTCAGTAGGGCTCAGTCAGTAGGGCACAGGCCCCATATACCGAGGGTGGTGAGTTTGAACCCGGCCCTGGCCAAACTGCATCAAAAAGCAGGGTGTTGTGGCAGGTGACTGTAGTCTCAGCTACTTGGGAGGCTGAGACAAAAGAATCGCCTAAGCCCAAGAGCTGGAGGTTGCTGTGAGCTGTGACTGCATGACGCTACCAAGGGCAACAAAGTGAGACTCTGTCTCTAAAAAAAAGAAAAAAAAAAAAACACCATGTGCTATAATAATAGCAATAAATCCTTTACATTTTTAAGAGTAGTTATTCTAGCAACATATGCTCAATGGAAAAAGTCTGTAAATAAACTGTGCTATTAAATTCCTTATATACCTAAAATTCTGAAACCTGTTTTCCTAAAGTTTGCTATAAATGTATCTATTACCCATGCAAATTTCAAGTTTTTAAAAGTCATTGCAGTTTAAGAGGTATTTCTAAAAAAAAGTCTCCTAAAAGATATTACATGTTATATAGTCAACATCTGAACATGCGTTTACTCTGAATGGTTTTACTAAAGCATGCATAATCATATTGTCCATTTTCATTATATTTTAATGTAATCAAGATGTGTATTATTTTTCTCATTCCATGGATATTTATTAATATACAAGATGTTAGGCTAGGTGTTTTTAGAGTACATTACAAAACATGATACCTGTGCTCAAGGAACTTATTGACTAGTTGGGAAAGTTTTATATATATACTAGTAAGTGTAGTGTATGTATTCAGTACACCGACATATGTGTATACATACAAACATGCATATAAAAGTTAGAAAATTATGTGCATTAAAAGTATTCCTCCTTGGCTTGGCGCCCGTAGCACAGAGGTTACAGCGCCAGCCACATACATCAAAGTGGGAGGGTTCAAACCCAGCCTGGGCCAGCTAAAACAGCAATGACAACTGCAACAAAAAAATAGCCGGGTGTTGTGGTAGGCACGTGTAGTCCCAGCTACTTGGGAGGCTGAGCCAAGAGAATCGCTTAAGCCCAAGAGTTTGAGGTTGCTGTGAGCTGTGACATCACAGCACTCTACCAAGGGTGACATAGTGAGACTGTCTCAAAAAAAATAATAATAAAGGTACATATCAATGTAATCAAAACATTCTAATATATAATATATAGATTTGTGTGCTATTGAAGCACTCTTGCCAACAAATAGATGAACACAAAGAGATTATCTCATTTATTTATAAAACTAGTTCTGTGATCAGCTCCTTTTACTCTTCTTTACATTCTCATCAAGCTTTGTGCATCTGCTTTGTTAATTATTGATTCGTGCTATGCCTGCTGAGTATGTCCATGTGCAGCTGTCCAGTTGGCTGCTTTTGAGTCGGCATTGTTTTTACATGTCCACTAGAACAATGGACAATTCCATCTTTCTGAGAAATTTTCCTTTATACCTGATTCTACACAAACCATTAATATTAAGACAAAACAACAGTTATAACTCCAATTTCAAAGCACTGATTATAAAATCAAGTTAAACACTTATTGAAACTGTTTTAAAGTAGTCATGTTTACCTTTAAGGATGCCCTTCACCCTTTTAAAAGTTTTATTAAACTTAAAATTTTCAATATAACTAAGAAAGCTATTGTGCTTATCCCATTGAAATATGCCCACATTTTTTTTGTGGTCATTTTAATGTACACTAGCAGCATTGTACTGTGGATCGTCTTGGTTTTAGAATATTTGTAATGATGATTTGTATTTAATTTTAGATTAAAAATCACAGAAAAATCAGTGTTTTGATTGAAATATTATTCTTTTATGTGTTGGGATTTTTATGTTATGGAAAAGGGATTTTTTCTTCTTTTTCTGTCAGTAACTTTTGCTTAATTAACTATTTATGTTAATTTGTATATTCCTTTTACATGCTACATAGCAGGACACATGGTATATATTGTGTTGTTTTTTTTTTTTTTTGAGACAGAGTCTCACTATGTTGCCCTTGGTAGAGTGCCATGGTGTCACAGCTCACAGCAACCTCAAATTCTTGGGCTAAAGTGATTCTCTTGCCTCAGCCTCCCAAGTAGCTGGGACTGCAGGCACCCGCCATAACACCCAGCTATTTTTTAATTGTAGTTGTCAACTATTGTTTGGCTGGCCCTGGGTTCGAATCTGCCAGCCCTAGTGTATGTGGCTGGCACCCTAGCCCCTGAGCTACAGGTGCTGAGCCTATATATTGTTGAAAAACAATTTATTGGGTGGCCGCCAGTGGCTCAGTGAGTAGGGCACCAGCCTCATATACCAAGGGTGGCAGGTTCAAACCCAGCCCTTGCTAAACTGCAACAAAAAAAGTAGCTGGGTGTTGTGGCGGGTGCCTGTAGTCCCAGCTAATTGGGAGGCTGAGGCAAGAGAATCACCTAAGCCCAAGAGCTAGAGGTTGCTGTGAGCTGTGACTCCGTGGCATTCTACCGAGGGCAACAAAGTGAGATTCTGTCTCTAAAAAGAAAAGAAAAACAATTTATTATTCATAAACTAGTTGACAGAGTTTTTGTATAAAAAAGTAGATTATACCATCTCTGTAACAGAAGATTATTTTCTTTTAAGAAAGAAAGGTCAACATCCTCCTTTTTTAAAGACTCAGAAGAGATTTGCTCATTTATCTTGGTTCTGGGGTAGAGGCTAGTAAAGGCCAAGAAGGAGGAAGAGAGAGAGAGTGAAATTTGAACCAGGCTGCTAAAAACTATTGCTACTGCATAGAAAATTAAGTAAAATATTTGACTTTATACAGCAGAAATTCATTTTGTTGAAAGCAGAACAAATATATATTATGCTTGAAACTGAGAAAAAGTTTAACTTTAAGAATTATTAGTAATGGTGGTGCCTGTGGCTCAAAGGAGTAGGGCGCTGGCCCCATATACCGGAGGTGGTGGGTTCAAACCCAGCCTCGGCCAAAAACTGCAAAAGAAAAAAAAATTATTAGTAACTCAATGAATTAGAACATTATGTTTATTTTAAGTTTTAGATGAGAGTTTAGAAGAATGGAGAAGCTTCTAGAAAATACTTCTGACTTTCCTTCCTGTTCTACTGAGAACAATTTACAGCATTCTATGTTGTTGAAAATACATGAATTAAGGAAAATTGATCTGTAGCCTGCCATTATAAAAGAACAGAAAAACTCTAGTTGCAATACCCCAGATTCTGACAAGAATGAACAGATGCCTCAGGGAAAGTTATAAACAATGCTTCAGAGATTCAAAAGACAAAAAAAGAAAGAGAAAGAAAAAAAAAGAAAAAGAGAGAGAGAAAGAAAAAAAGAAAGAGAGAAAGATCTAGGCAATAATTGGTAGAATTGATTTTTCCTTGGCTTTTTAAAAAAATTTTTCAGTGAAGTTGGAATGCTTTCAGGATATCTATATCAAAAGAATGAAATGTTTGCAGTATGTCTATATTCAAGAGAATGGAAAGTGTTATGTAGAAGCCAATAAAAGAATGCTTTGTGCTTCTGCCTTTTTAACCTCAATGAATATAGTCAAAGCAGCACAAAAATCCTGGGAAACATTTGATTGTGTGTGTGGGATTTTTCTTTTCTTTTCTTTTTTTTTTTTTTTTGAGACAGAGCCTCAAGCTATCGCCCTGGGTAGAGTGCTGTGGCATGACAGTTCACAGCAATCTCCAACTCCTGGGCTTAGGTGATTGTCTTGCCTCAGCCTCCCGAGTAGCTGGGACTACAGGCACCTGAAACAATGCCCGGCTATTTTTTGGTTGTAGTTGTCATTGTTTGGCAGGCCTGGGCCGGATTCGAACCTGCCAGCTCTGGTATATATGGTTGGCACCTTAGCTGCTAGAGCTACAGGTGCCAAACCTGGGATTTTTTCTTGATGTTTTGTTATAAATGATTGGGGGGAAGGATGTTTTTTAATCAGCCAAAAAAATTACCCTTACCTATATTTTGAAGAAACCTAAGATATGCATTAATTTATTCCTTTCACAGATATTAAGTTCCTATTACACATAAGGTAAAAAGGTGATGAAAAAGACATGAAACTTACAAGGAATTTATCAAGAGTGTTTACATACCTACACATATATGGGTATAGAAATAATGTACAGGCTCATTGCCTGTGGCTCAAGTGGCTAAGGTGCCAGCCACGTAAATCTAAGGTGGCAGGTTTGAATCCAGCCTGGGCCCACCAAACAACAATGATGGCTGCAACCAAAAAAAAAAAAAAATAGCCAGGTGATGTGGCAGATGCCTGTAGTCCCAGCTACTTGGGAGGCGGAGGCAGGAGACTCGCTTGAGCCCAGGAGTTGGAGGTTGCTGTGAGCTGTGATGCCATGGCAAGGGGACAGCTTGAGGCTCTGTCTCAAAAAAAAAAAAAAAAGAAAAGAAAAGAAAAAAAAATAAATAACGTACATAATCAGTTACTTCTTTAGCTCACTTAACTGGGATGCTGTGGGGAGTTAGAGCCCCAGTTCTTTTGAAACTTATATGGTAGTGGGAGAAACAAACAATATTGTAGTTAAAGATGTAATTTCAAATACAGAAAGGTACTACAAAGTACAGTAAATCAGGAAAACAGTGAGGTGGCAGCTCAGTGTAACAGTGGTTCCAAAAGCTCTTTTTGAGAAAGTGCCTTGTGCTGAGACTTAAATGATAAGAAAGTCACAGGAAGCTGGGCCTATAGTCCGCACTACTCAAGAGATTGAGGCAAGGGCTTTCTTCTCTTGAGCTAGAGTTCGAGATTACTGTGAGCTATGACACCATGGTACTCCAGTCTGGGGCAACAGAATGAGACTCTGTCTTTAAAAAAAAAAAGGCTCAGCAACCATAGCTCAGTGAATGGGCACCAGCCACATATGCTGAAGCTGGCAGGTTCAAGCCTGGCCTGGACCTGCTAAACAACAATGACAACTGCAAAATACCTGGGCTTTGTGGTAGGCGCCTGTAGTCCCAGCTACTTGGGAGGCTGAGGCAAAAGAATCGCTTAAGCCCAAGAGTTTGAGATTGCTGTGAGCTATGACGTCACAGCACTCTATTGATGGTGACACAGTGAGACTGTCTGAAGAAAAAAAAAGTCATGGAAATTTCTGGGGACAAGCATTCTAGGTAGAGTGCAAAAACAAAACCTCTGAGATAAGAATGATGTTGGCTTGATCCTAGAGGTATATGAAGGTCAGAATGGTTGTAGCTATGGTGTTTCCCTGAAAATAAGACCTACCCCCAAAATAAGCCCTAGCAGGATTTCTATGCATTTGTTAAATATAAATAAATAAATATAAGCCTACCCCATAATAAGACCTAGTGATGGGCATGGCTATGCAGCGTATCTCCATTTCTACCGTGGAGTAGTAAGGAAGACTGGAGTGCCTTTTATCTGCCACAGCTCCTTTCTCCCAGCCCTTCGCACTTGTGCAGGTATGCAAGTGGTAACCAGGGTCGCAAGCATCCTGTTGCACACGTGCAAACGGCTAGGGGAAAGGAGTTCACGCATCACTAGCACCAGCCCCGCCAACAAGGTCGGCTCCCCATGTCAGGTTCCAGAAGATGACTTAACTGTATTTGAATAAATGTAGACTGTTGTATTATACTTAATAAAAATAAGACATCCCCTCAAAATAAGGCTTAGTGTGTCTTCTTGAGAAAAAATAAATATAAGACAGTGTCTTATTTTCAGGGAAACACGGTAGTAAGGTAAAGAAGTTTGGATGTGGGTGGCACCTATGGCTCAATGGAGTAGGGTGCTGGCCCCATATGCCAGAGGTGGCGGGTTCAAACCCAGATCCAGCCAAAAAAAAACGAAGTTTGGATGTTAGGACAGTGCCTATGGCTCAGTGGGTAGGGTGGCAGGCGCCCTACTCCGGAGGCTGAGGCAAGAGAATCACCTCAGCCCGGGAGCTGGAAGTTTCTGTGAGCTGTGTGATGTCAAGGCACTCTACCGAGGGCGATAAAGTGAGACTCTGTCTCTACAAAAAAAAAAAAAAAGAAGCAGTGCCTGTGGCTCAAAGGAGTAGGGTGCCAGCCCCATATACCAGAGGTGGTGGGTTCAAACCCGGCCCTAGCCAAGAACTGCAAAAAAAAAAAAGAAAGGTCAGTATAGTTGGAAAGTATGAGGTATGGTGAAGGCCTCTTGGAGTAAGAGACTGTGGTCCCTGAGATTTCATCAGCGAACATTTTTTTTTTTTTAAGATAATGTCTCAAGCCGTCGCCCTGGGTAGAGTACTATGATGTCACAGCTCACAGCAACTTCTAAGTCTTGGGCTTAAGCGATTCTCTTCCCTCAGCCTCCCAAGTAGCTGGGACTACAGGTACCTGCCACAACACCTGGCTTTTTTTTTTTTTTTGGTTGTAGTTGTCATTGTTGTTTGGCAGGCCTGGGCTGGATTCGAACCTGCCAGCTCCAGTGTATGTTGGTGGCACCCTTGCCACTTGAGCTACAGGCATCAAGTCCAAACATTTTTCTTTTCTTTTTTTTTTGGGCTGCATTTTGGCTGGGGCCAGGTTTGAACCTACCACCCTCAGTATATGGGACCAGCACCCTACTCACTGAGCCACAGGTGTCACCCAAAATTTTTATTTTTTTTTGAGACGGAGCCTCAAGCTATCCCCCTGGGTAGAGTGCTATGGCATCACAGCTCACAGCAACCTCCAACTCCTGGGCTCAAGTGAGTCTCCTGCCTCCGCCTCCTAAGCAGCTGGGACCACAGGCACCTGCCACAACACCAGGCCATTTTTTGGTTGCAGCCATCATTGTTGTTTGGCGGGCCCAGGTTGGGGATTCGAACCCGCCACCTTAGGTGTACGTGGCTGGCGCTTTAGCCGATTGAGCCACAGGTGCCGAGCCCATTTTTCTTTTTAAAGACAACATCTTACTTGGTAGAGTGCTATGATGTCTTAGCTCACAGCAACCTCAAACTCTTGTGTTCAATCGATCCTCTTGCCTCAGCCTCCCAACCAGCTGGGACTACAGGCACTGGCCACAATACCCAGTTGTTTTTTTAGAGACAAGGTCTTGCTCTGGCTCAGGCTGTCTTGAACCTGTGAGCTCAGGCAATCCTCCCCGCCCCATAGCCTCCCAAGTGCTGGGATTATTATAGGCGTGAGCCACCATGCCTTGCAAGCAAACATTTCTTGAGGGCCTATTAAGCTCCAGGCATGGATAAGTCCGAGGAAAACTGGGATGGTGTCAGCCTATGAGAAGCAGGAAAGATGAGACTGAAAATAGATGTCATGAACTCTAACATTTGAAAGGATTAATAAAAAAGTAACTGAACCATGAGGTCTGAAAGTATTATGTGAGGAACAATTTTGAATTGTTTGATCACAGGTTCATGGCAGACATCACTAGTGTACAATGAACCTGCTATATTCTTTTTTTTTTTTTTTTGAAGTTTTTGGCTGGGGCTGGGTTTGAACCGACCTCCTCCAAAATATGGGGCCAGTGCCCTACTCCTTTGAGCTACAGGCACCACCTAAACCTGGTATATTCTTTTGTATAAAATTTAAGAAGACTTTATCTTTGATGTTCAGTAAAGAGATGTTGATATTGGCTCAGTGCCTGTACCTCAGTGGCTAGGGTACCAGCCACATACACTGGAGCTGGTGGGTTTAAATCCAGCCTGGGCCTGCCAGACAACTACACCCAAAAAATAGCTGGGTATTGTGGCAGAAGCCTGTAGTCCCAGCCTCTTGGGAGGCTGAGGCAAGAGATCACTTAAGCTCAAAACTTAGAGGTTGCTGTGAGCTGTGTGATACTACAGCACTCTACCCAGGGTGACAGCTTGAGACTCAGTCTCAAAAAAAAAAGAGAGAGACATTGATGTTAAAGAAACATGTGCTGCTGCTATTTTATAATATTAAGAGATAATTTTCTTGGGTGGTGCCTGTGGCTGAGTGGGTAGGGCTCCAGCCCCATATACCGAGGATGATGGGTTCAAACCCAGCCCCAGCCAAACTGTAACAAAAAATAGCCCGGCATTGTGTTGAGCGCCTGTGGTCCCAGCTACTCGGGAGGCTGAGGTAGGAGAATTGCCTAAGCCCAAGAGTTGGAGGTTGCTGT
>CAUYQV010181494.1:0-21800 GCA_963574575.1 Galagoides demidoff
GTGGGGTACAAGTCTTCAAATGATGGCAATGGTTATTACTTGCATTTGTCATGGCACTTACATCATTGATCCTTTTGTATCTGTTATAAATTTATGGAACATGCAATACTGTGTTAAAGATTATAAATATTCTTTTTTTAATTTTTTTTATTTTTTAAATTTATTTTTCTTAGAATTGTGTACATTAATTCTATCATAGGATACAGTGTGTTGCACATATGCAGTTTGGAAAACTCTCATCCAACTGCCTAACATAGCCATCATGTCTTTCTCATAATTGTTGTGTTAAGACATTCATATTCAACCTTTAGACAAATTCACATGTACCCTAATAGGATAAATTATAGGCGTGATCCCCACAATATCATTCTCCTCACCCATCCTTCCCCCTCCCCTCCCCCCTCTTTCCCTGTAGTCTAGGGCTCCATTTGGATTGTAGCTTTCCTAAGATAGCTAACAATTAGTTTCATGATAGTGTTGAGTACATTGGATACTTTTTCTTCCATTCTTGAGATACTTTGCTAAGGAGGACATTTTCCAGCTCCATCCATGTAAACATGAAGGAGGCAAAGTCTCCATCTTTCTTTGTGACTGCCCCTTTTTTAAACAAATTATTTTGATTCCATTGTTGGTTGAATCTCTGGATGAGAAACCCACTTATAGGAAGATCCAAGCATAGGAATCTCCATGACCCCCTGCTTGTGGCACCCTACACAAAGACTTAGAGCACAAAGGTTAGAGCTGAAACCTTCTTTGGAAAGAAGACAGTTCTTGGTATAAGCAGCTACCTTTTCTTCTTTCTTCTTTCCAGAGGTGGAGAACTGCACCTGGTAAATGTGAGAGTTTTTCTGGAATTCAGTGAGTTCAGAAAACCTTTTTTTTTAGTCCTTTACTTTGGAAGATGCCTATAGGAGCGATGGTGAAAACCAGTGACAAGCCAGGTTTTTCAAGATGCAGACAGGTCTGTAATTTCCTGTTCAAGGACTGTGGGCAAATCAGAGACCAGAGCTGTTGGAGATAGATCCCCAATAGAGATATTTCTCGAACTCTGTCCCATTTCCTCTCCTGTCAGCCTCTCTCATCCTTTCCCTTCTTGTTCACATTCACCTATGTTAAGTAATTAATGTTCAGGATCTTTAACTGGCAATTGTGAGTCTGAGTATCAACCAGAAGCAATAGGAGCTTCATTTATGAGGCTTTATCACTAAGGAATAAATTCTATCATAGGGTCATCCAAAGCTCACAAGGCTACCCCACTGTTTTATATTTTCTTTTTCATAACAACAATGCATTCTTGCTCTCAAATGACAGGGAACTGTATGCAAGCTGAAAATCTCCTTGGGTCCCATCCTCCAGAGGTCACCATTCACCACACTTTCTACTCTTATTCCTTTAATTATGATCAGCTCTGCATAGTGAACTTATATTTCATTTTAATGAACAAGTGAATCAATGATTTCTGTTATAAAATGTAAATTGTCTAGCACAAATAACATTCTTCTTTCCTATATTTCATTATTTTGTTTTTGTTTGTTGTAAATATTCAAAATTGTACCTCTTATCTTATACTTTCATTCTATAGCTCATGCTACAGCCGAATTAAGCTACTCATCATTTTAAAAAATGTCATTTGAATTAGACTCTTTTTAACTTTTTTTTTTTAGAGATGGAGTCTCACTTTTATTGCCCTTGGTAGGTAGAGTGCTGTGGTGTCACAGTTCACTTTTTCTCTCATGTGGGTTGTAGTTATCTATTGGTTTCATATTAGTATTGAATACATTGGATACTTGCTTTTCCATTCTTGTGATACTTTCCTAAGGAGAATGTTCTTCCAGCCTATCCAGGTTAATACAAACAACATAAAGTCTCCATTTCTTATGGCTGAATATTTTATGGTATATGTACACTACAGTTTATTAAAACATCGTGGTTCTGGGGCAGCACCTATGGCTCAGAGGAGTAGGACACTGGACCCATATACTGGAGGTGGTAGGTTCAAACCTGGCCCTGGCCAAAAACTGCAAAAAACCCCCCAAAACAAAAAAACATTGTGGTTCTGGTACAAAAATAGAGCTACAGATATATGGGATAGAATAGAGAACCTAGAGATAAAATCAGTCTCATATTGCCATCTAATCTTTGATAAGCCAAACAAAAGCATACATCAGGGAAAGGAATTCCTATTTAATAAATGGTTCTGAGAGAATTTCTTAGCCTGAAACTGGACCCACACCTCTTATAAATATCAACTCTTGCTGGATAAAAGATTTAAATTGAAGACATGAAATGATAAAAATCCTAGAAGAAAGTATGAGAATAACTCTTGACAACATCAGCACAGGAAAAGATTTTATGAAGAAGACCCCCATTGGCAATTGCAGCCAACAACAAACAAATGGGACATGATCAAGCTCAAAGCTTCTGCACAGCTGAGGGAATAACAACTGAAGCTAATAGACAACCTTCAGAATGGGAAAACATATTTGCATGCTATGAATCTGACAAAGGGCTGATAACTAGAATCTACAGAGAACTCAAACTAATCAACATGAAAAGAGCAAATAATCCCACTTATAAGTAGGCAAGAGATATGAACAGAACCTTCTCTGAAGAAGATAGATGAATGGCCAACAGGCACAAGAAAAAATGCTCATTATTTCTGATCATCAAAGAAATGTAAATCCAAACCTTGAAATGTTTCCTAACCCCCGTGAGAATAGTCCACATCACAAAGTCCCAAAGTTTCAGATGCTGGTGTGGATTTGGAGAGAAGGGGACACTTTTACACTGCTGGTGGGACTGCAAACTAATATAGCCTATTTGGAAAGAAGTATGGAGAATCTTCAAAGAACTAAAAATAAACCTTTCATTTGATTCTATAATTCCGTTACTAGGTATTGATCCAGAAGAAAAAATCATTTTATTATGAGGACATTTGCACTTAAATTATACTGCAGCTCAATTTATGATCACTAAGATGTGGAATCACTCCAAGTGCCCATCAACACGTGAATGGATTAATAAACTGTGGTATATATATATTCCATGAAATACTATTGAATGGATTCTTTCAGTTAATATTTAATAAAGACCTTATGTTGGCTAAATCCTGTCTCTCTAATATTCATATCTTGATGTTTAACCCCCAGGTAGTCACAATCTTACTGTATAATATGTAGAGATGGGAACTTTAATGTGGTAATTAAGTTTAAAAGAGGGTGTTAACTTGGGCTTAATCCAATAGGACTCATGCTCCCAGAAAGGAGGAGATTAGGGTATAGATGCACAGAGGAAAGACCATGTGAATACAGAGAATAAGAGACCATCTAACCCTGTTTGTACCTCAATCTCAGACTTCTAGCTTCTAAAGGTGTAAGAAAATAAACTTGTGTTGTTTAATCCATGCAGTCTGTGGTCCTTTGTTACGGCAGTCCAAGAAAACTAATAGAGACATACCATGTCCCTGGCATTATTTCAGGCATTTGAAATTTACTGCACAAAACATTAGACAATAATCTTTTGGAGCTTATCCTCAAGGAGCTGAATAAAAGTTAATAGAGACTGAAAAGAGAAGCAGTCTGAAGCTAGGAGAGTTTGGTTCATGAAGTTTAGGACAAGAAGCCATGTTCATAGCCTAAAAACACAAAGTGAAGTCACAAGTGGTGATACACAAGCTGAAGCACATTATTGTGACGATCCATCCAGCTGAGATTATTGATGAAGGTGGCTACAGTAAAAACAAATTTTTAATTTAGATGAAAAGGCCTTCTATTGGAAGATGATTCCATCTAAGGCTTTCATAGCTAGAGAGGAGAAGTCAATGTGGCTTCAAATCTTCAGTGGACGTTGCTGACTCTCTTGTTAGGGCCTCATGCAACTAGTTAGTTTTAGATTTAAAGCCAATTGTGATTTATCATTTCCAAAATCCTAGAACCCTTTAGAACTGGGCTAAATCTACTCTTCTTGAGCTCTAAACATTGAACAATAAAACCTTCATAACAGACTGTTTACCTCATGAGTTACTGAATATTTTAGTTTCGCTGTTGAGGCCTACTGCTCAGCAGATTTCTCTCAAGCCATTACTACTCATTGACAGGACACGTGGTCAGACAAGGGCTCTGTAAGATTTGAAGGGAGATTAATGTTGTTTTATTTTTTTTTTTAATTTTATTGAATGGTAACTATGTACATTAATGCCCTTCTGGGGTACAGTGTGGGGTTTCACATGCAATCTGAAATACTTCCATCAAACTGATCAACACAGCCTTCATGTCGTTTTCTCAGTTATAGTTTTAAAACGTTCTGATTCTACTCTTAGAGAGTTTCACTTGTACCCCTGTAAGACAGACCTCAAAAATGGTCCCTCCAATCCCCCTCCCTCCACCCATTGCCCCCCCCCGTGTCCCAACCCCCCACCCCCAATCTTAGGCTAATTGGGTTTAGCGTTCATATAAAAGGTACAAATTAGTTTCATAATAAAGGTGTGTACATTGGATACTTTTTCCTCCATTCTTGCCATACTTTGCTCAGAAGAACATTCTCCAGTTCCATCCATGTGAACATGAAGGACGTAAAGTCTCCATCCTTCTTAGCCAATTCTTATTATGAATAATCACTATGTCTCAGATTCTTAGATCTTAGTTTTTCTTTTAGTTCTTTTTCCATTTGGTCTTTTTTAAGAGCCCTTTAAGGCTATGCACTCTTTTTCTCAGTACTTGAGAGCCCTGTGATTGAGCTTCAGAGTTTCAGCCTCAACCCTCCCTGCTCTCCTGCACATACCCCAGGGACCACTTGTATTGAACCAACTTCTGCCTGTTTCCCATCTCTATGTCACCCTTCCCGCCCCAGGTCCTAGATTTGTCCTTTCTCACTCCAGCTTCTGCATAAATAAATCCTTCCAGACTCAAAATTCCACTTCCTCCTTGAAGCTTCTTTTGATTTTCTGAACTAGAAACCATCCTGTCCTGAAATCCCCAACCATTTATGTAATAATCCCCAATTATTTTTATCTCTCTAGTGGCACTTAGTGTTTTCAGCCTTACAATAGGCCTTCTACAATACAACCTTCTTGAAAGCAAGATTTGTGTCTGAGGACAACACACATCGCAGGACTCAGGAGGCCAGGCCTGGCTATTGAACAGACATGAGTTTGAATCTTGGCTCTGCTGCTGGTTGGGGGTGACCTTAAGCAGTTTACTTGACCTCCTAGCTTCAGTTTACTCTTGTATAAAAGGTAGAAAATGCCTACTGCATAGAGTTAGGGTGAGACCCAGTGAGATCATATATGTAAAATAACTGTTAATATAGCACTTAATATCTGGCAGACACTTATAAGCCCCTGATATTTATTAAATCTGTGACCTTCACAGCAACTGTTAATCAGTAGCTAGATTGGCTCCACTGTCTCTGTTCTCGGCTACTGTGCTATATTGCTTCTGTTCTATAAATATTTTTTATTTTTATCCATCATTTGAAATTTTTTTTGAGACAAGGTCTCCCTCTGTTGCTGGGGCTAGAGTGCAATGGTGTGATCTTGCAACCTCAAGCCCCTGGGCTCAAGTGATCCTCCTGCCTCACCCTCCCAGGAAGCTGGGACTACAAGTGCCCATCACCATGCCTGGCTAGTTTTTCCATTTTTTGTAGAGATAGGTCTCATTCTTGCTCAATCTCGAACTCCAGACTTGGCTTTCCAAAGTGCTATGGATTACAGACATGAGCCACCACATTCAACTTATAATTTGAATTTATTTTCTTATAAAACTTAAGATACTATTGGCATGAAGAAAATGCTGAAGAAATAAATATTTGAATGGAGTGACTCAATATTTAACTTGAAGAAACTCGCCTGTTTGGGTGCATTTTTGCTGTTATATGATAACACTTTTGTAGTGAGCCAACAAATACCTGGTGCACCTAAAGAGCTTTTTTGGTCTCCCTACCACCCTCCTAAGTGAGCCTAAGACACATGGCACTGGCCCTTAGAAGAAAATATTTTATTTAAAAAATTGCCTGGCTTGGTGGCTCACATCTGTAATCCTAGCACTCTGGGAGGCCAAGGTGGATGGATTGCTTGAGCTCAGGAGTTTAAGACCAACCTGAACAAGAGCAAGACCTCATTGTTTCTACTAAAAATAGAAAAACTAGCTGGATATATTGGCAGGTGCCTGTAGTCCCAGTGACTTGAGAGGCTGAGGTAAGAGGTTGGCTTGAGCCCAACAGTTTGAAGTTGCTGTGAGCTATGATGCCACTGCCCTCTCCCCGGGGCAACCAAATCAGACTCTGTCTCAGAAAAAAAAAATTATATTATTTCCCCCCAAAAGTCAACAATACTGAAAATACCAAAATATTCCAAAAGGAGAATAATGACAGAAAAAGATTATTATGTTGCTGTGTGACCTTAGGCAAGTCTCTTAATTGTAGCCTTAAGTCTACGTAGATTAAGTCTCTTAATCGTAGATGTCATGTCTCCTAGGCTTAGTTTCCTCATCTGTACAATGACAGAGATGAACATTCTGATCTTTAAGCTCCAACATTTTGTAATTCCATGTTGTTGTATGTTGCTTTCTTCTTTTGACATCTCCAGATGTGCCTTAGGGCACACAAGATGCAGAGACGTAGAAAATTGACTTACAGAGGCTGTATTTGCCAAATGCGAAGAAAAAAAGAACAGAAATAAAAGCACTTTTGCTGAGAGTTATTATTCCCATTACTACTCATAAATTTTCACTGTATTAGTAGTACTAGTGCCTCCTGTAAATTTAATAATATTTTCGTATTTATACAAGGCTTTCCCAGATGTTTCAAACGCTTTCACCCTGGTTGTTCAGAGGTCTCCAGACTACTAAGAAACATTGCAACAAAAACATGAAAGACAGATACATAGAAAGCTTGAGTTTTATCTACACGCCTAGCATTTATTAGACATCCATCATGTCTAAGTTCTGTAAAGAAACTCGAGAGACACACCTTAGGTTCAAAATTCTTGCCACTTAAAAAGTAAGACATGCAAACATAAGCAGCCACAATTAAGAGTATGTTAAGTACTGTGCAAACAATGGCCTTCCTAAAACATCTTGGGAGTCAGGTAATAGGACGAAAGGTCATTCCGGGATAACGTCTGCCTTAATAATCATCTCTTCCCACTGTGTGGTACCTTCGAGTTTCTAGAACATTTCACATGCTTTTTAAAAATTTAATCCTTAGAACAGACACACACATCACCACCACCAACTCCACGTCTTGTTTTTCACATGAGGAAACTATGATTTCAGAACTATAAAAAGACTTATCTCAAGTCAAACAATGAATATAAGGCTGATGAAGATTCAAATTCAGGTCTTCTCCTCACCTAATGTGCATGATGCAATGGTACATTTCAAAACTATTAAGAAATGAGTAGAATTGTGATGGATGTGTTACTTGGTTCAAGGTAAACATTTCACATTGTATATCGAAGTAGTACCCTGAACCCTATAAAGGCATCAATGTACAAAGTTATGATTTAATAAAAAATAATGAATTCAAACAAACAAAGAAAACAAATTCAGGTCTTCTGACTTCAAATCTTGCCTCCTTGTCACTTTTTAAACCATTTTGTCTGAGGTCAGTGTTGCATGGCAAGGGGAGGGTAAGTAGAGGACTGTGGAGGTTTGGGTTACAGTTGGGAGGAGTTAAAAGAACAGGTGTGCAAGGAAGAGGCAGGAAATCCCAGATACATGAAGGAACAGAACGATTGGCTTTAGCTGTCTAGTTGAAAAGCATTTTCTTTTACAGTAGCCTTTTATTTTTTTTACTCCTATTAAGCCATGAATTCATAGGGAACAGGTTCCAGCAGCTCAGACTCCTTTCCGTTGGTTCTCACAAAGTATGCTTCTCTGGGTGGAGCAGGCTGGCACTTCATTTGAACCCAGGCAACTGTCTCTTAGGCTTCCTTCTTTTTCTGATCATTTTCCTTCACAAATTTCAGGAAGCTATCTCGGCTCTGACAGTGCTTAATATGTTCTATACATACTTTAATCCTCTTGGCAAGAATCTTGCCCTTAACTTGTTTGTTTACAATAATGCCAATAGCATGCTGGGTAATACTGTAGACTCTTCCAGTTTTCCCCTGGTAACCTTTGTGTGGCCTTTTTGAACAGTGCCTATTCCCTTGATGTCTACAATATCACCTTTCTTGTAGATTTGCATGCATGTGGCCAAAGGAACAACTTCATGTTTTCTAAAAGGCCTAGAGACAATGTAGTGGATACCTCTCTTCCTTCCTTTGTCCTCATCATTTTGGTGAATTACTGGAAGATGGTGTCTCTGGCGAAGAGGCCAAAAAGCATTTTGAATTGGAAAGGCATTCTTATTTCCATTTACAGATGAGGAAACTAAAGCTCTGACTGATTAGCCCAAATCATGTAGCTAGTGGCTCAAGGTTTGAAGCCAAGTGTGTCTGACTCTAAACATAGTGATTGAAAGCATGCATCTAGGGTGAGCTCTGCTCTCCACATTGATCCTGGTCCACTCAGCTCCCTAAATCTGGTGCTGTTGTGTAAAATGAGGCCGGTAATAGTAACCACTGGGAAGATGCTCTTATATGTGATAGGTGAGATAATTCCTGTGATGCGCTCAATAGAGAGTCTGATACATAGTGCTCAGCAAGTATTAAAACTACTAAGATTGTTTGCTAGACTTCACTGCTTCTCTGAGTATCACTCCTCTGCTCCTCAATGGCTTTCCAGAAAGGTACAAGTAAATGTGAGAATTTGGGGGGAAAATTCTGATCAGGTAGAATAGTGATCTCCAGCCCACAGCAATCTTCTCCACAAACTGTCTTTGATCCACAGATACAGACTTAGTGGGTGGAGCAGAGCTGACATAAACTCTGATCTAAACAAAAAGAATCAAATTCTTCCTCCTGGGAATTTAAAATTGGGATCAGAAAAGATATTACAAGTCTTACATATTCCTGGAACTATTACACATAAAGCTGAAAGTATGAGATGGCGATATTCCACCCCATTAACTAGGAGGCAAAGGTAGAAAGAGAATTAATCCAGTCTATGAGGAAGGCAGAAACAGAGCAAGTTCACTGCCTCAGTCCCTCTCTTAGACCCAGCCATGACCCTTTCCTCAAGTTCCACTTCCCACTTCCTCCTTGTTGCTCAACTGACTCAAGGACTCCTACTGACTGCAGCAGTGTCTGTGACCCTGTAGCTCACACTGCATTGGAGTCCAAACCCCCAAATCTCCCTTGAGTCACAAGACTTGCCTCTTGAGGAAAAAGGACATTGAAGCTGCATACTCAACCTCTCAGAGGAACACATAAGCCAAACTCTATCTGGACCGAGGCTGTGCAATAAACCTATTTCAGATAATTTGGGCTTTAAGAATTTAAGTACTTTTGTGTAAAAATACTCCCTCCTAAGTTTTCAGGGGTTCCAATGTAACTCTTAGCAGCAACCATTCCTGACATTCAGCCATGCCCCCTGTAGGCAAGATAGCAAGGATTCATACAGGGAATTAAAGAGCCATGTTGGAGGAAACTCAGTCTAAGGGAACAGGGCATTAGGTGGACAGATGCAAAAATAAAGCCTTAGTCACTGAAGGGGAGAAGCAAACCCTAGTTCCGTGTTGTATCTACCAGCCCAGTTCCTGAATCCTATGGGGCTATGTAAGAGTATATATGGAGGCTGAAGGGCATTATGATAAAAATCAACCATACTGAGTGTCTCTAAGACATTGGGCTACCAGCAGAACATGAGAGAGAAGCATTCATCTACCCACCACTACATCGAAACTCATGTGGGCTTAATACCTCTTGGCAGCGGTGTCAGGCAGAAGACTATGGTCATAGCAAAGATGGCTCACTAGGGACCCGAGGCAGAGCAAGCTGGATGCCCTGTAGAAACCCAAAGAACAAAGTATCTGATATACATGCAGCAACTTCTGTCACTCTCAGAAATAATCAGGATAGGGAAGTCATTTAAGACAATACCAGAAGTACTGTAAGAGCAATTAAGGGTAGTGGGAGGTTGGAACAGTAAAGCACAGGTTAGAAATGGCAATAACTCATGGGACATAAAAATGTACTCCACAACCACAGAGATTGGGACCAGATGACCTGAGAGAATTTAATGAGGCTGAAAATTCAGGCCAGTGATGTGAAGTGCAGATGGCTGCTGAATTGCTGGACTGAGAGTCATCCAATCTCTTTCCCCTTAATGCAAATGGTAACCTCAGTGATATACAAAGAAGTCTCCCCTATCCGATTTGAATATCTCTGCACACGTTCTCATTAGAGACTCAGAGAGCAGACAAGATGCAAACCAGGGCAGAAGAAAAATCAAGACTCCACTTGGATTTTTCTCATATCAAGAATGGTTCCTGGTATAATATTAACTCTGAAGTACCTAACAGAGCATCAAGGGCCCTAGGCATGCAGAAATGTGTGGGCATCCTATCCACAAAGGAAATAGGTCCCAGGTGAAGCCACTGTGGCAGATTGGGATTTTGTAGTCCCACAACTTGGAGCCAGAAAGTCCCAACCTGAAATTTACCACTTACCAGCCATGAGACTTTGAGCATGTCAATTAACTTCTCTGGTCTCCAGTTTCTCTTTCTGCAAAACTAAGATGATACATAAATGAAATAGTTACATAAAGTACCTTTCAGTTTTTCTGTGATAAACTGTGTTATAAGTCTTTTAATTCCATTATTATTTTTCTTCCCATTTCTTCTTTTAAAACTCAAATGTCCAGGGGACTAGACAGGTAACCTAACTGAACACAGGACCAAATGGTAACCAGGTCACATAGAATAAGCACCTGTTCCATCCGAAGATGTTTCTTAGGTTCAGTCTACTCTCGCCCATGGAAATATGAGCCCAGTATTATCAGATGTAATTTTTCGAGAAGTCAGAAATTTGGAATTTCCTGTGATGTCTCTTATTTAAAATGTGGCAACCAATTCAAATTTTGTACTAACTCACTCATGATAAGGCAAATCCACAACAAGCTGTAATTAGCCCATGGTTTATATCCTCTGGCTTTGTTTTGAGGGAGGAGATAACCATGAGATTCTAGCCTTAACCTGTCCTCAGAAACCAATTCAAACCTTCCAAGGCATCGTTGCCTCCCCCACCACAGAAGGTCAGACCAAGGGAGAAGAGGAGAAGATACTCAGGAATTGTTTCTGTGGCTCTCTAAAGGGTTCCGAGGTCCATTTGCAGCTCCCAGGAGTCACAGGGATGAGATTTCATCAGGACCCATCTTCCCACCCTGGGAATCAGGTGCTGTGAAGCTGAAGAACCCCCATGCATATGAGATTTCATGTTCTAGGATGTGTTCCAAGCTCCCAGTTCTCTTCTGGGTGGGCCCACTGATCCCATGAGATTGAGCAGTAGAAAGATCCTTTATGCAAAGGTGAGGGATTGTATTTACAAAGCTTGTTGAGGGATTGATTGATTATGACGTTGTCTCTCAGGCTGCTCAAGCTCAAATGAGAAATAAAGTATCTTGGGAAGTAAATGTCACTGACAGAGATAGCCACAAACAAATGCAGAGGGAGGTCCCTCAAGAAACACTGGTGGCAGAGGACATGTTACAATAAGATTGTGGCCTCAGTGGATTAAAAGACTATCAAATTCACAAAGAACATGAAAATAGTTTAAGAAATTCTAATACAGCAGAGAGGGTGCCCTCTTTCAAAATTGTATCTTCAATAACCAGACAATATTAAAACCGTCTACGGTTAACATTGCCGGCAGAGTGAAAGGAGAGAACTCACATGTGTTAAACATCTACTGTATTCCATGCATGATGTTTCATATAGCTATGTATCTGTATTTTTAGTAATGAGACATGGTACAAGTCACCTAATCACACTGAGACTGGATTTGCATCTGCAAAAATAAGAAGCTATAGTGCCTCTCTTGCAGGTTGATTGCAGAAAATAGAAGTATGGGAAAACCTTTGATGCCATGCCAGGTTCCTATTAAGTATTCGATATATCATTGCCATCTTCATCTTATTATCTCAATGATTCCTCACAACCACCCAGGGGTATGATCTGTATTTCATGATGATGCAAACTTAAGTGCAGGGAAGATACTTGTCGAAATTGCCAACCCCCAAATATAGCTAGTATGTCAAGGAGTTTGGATTCAAATCTGGATTTGCTCTTAATTTTTTATTTATTATTATTATTATTATTATTATTTAGACAGAGTCCCACCCTATCCCCTGAGCAGAGAGCAATTGCGCTGTAGCTCACTGCAACCTCAGACTCGGACTGTGGGCAGCCTGCTGACTCAGCCTCCAGAAGCCACTGGGATCACAGGTACTTGCCGCAGTGCCTGGCTGGGTTTTTCATTTTTTTTATGAGTTGGGGTCTCACTCTTTCTCAGGCAAGTCTCCAACTCCTGAGCTCAAGCAATTCTCCCTCCTCAGCCTCCCACAGTGCTGAGATTCACAGGAGTGAGCCACCGCACCTGGCTCTTAGTTCTTTTTGACAAAATTTTTTGTCTGGGTTTCGTAATACTGGGAAGCTAATGCTCTAACCAGGTTTATGTTTATGTTCTAGCAAAACTGAATGAGCCAATGTTTAATACCTGAACCAAACCCTCCCAACATGTGGTTCATTGACAATGCCTTCTCCTGCACCACTTCCTACACCTTCACTCACTGGGTACCCACAGCCAGCCCTCCACTATCAGTGACCCCTCTGTCCGTCCTTGATCTTGCTTTTGGGGTCAATTCAATTCAGGTCAGTTCACCACGTAGCTGTCATCGAATGCAGGATAGCTTCCTGGCTGGGACTGCACCTGTGCACAGGGACCTTACTTCAACTTTCTTTCTACTTTCACTTCATCATGGAACTTTGTCCCCTGGTGCCCATTTCTGTCTGCTCCCTCAGCCTCACTTCTGGTTTGGCATCTCAGCCTGGACCTTCACACGGCTTCCATTCCACAGAGCTCTTCTGCTTTCCACTCTTGGGACTCCACCAGCCTGCCCTGCCCAACCTTGATCAGGATGAGACTGATACCCCATGAGATGCAGCAGAATCACCTCCAGCGATCGTGTTGAGAGAACGCAAGGAGGATAAGATACACTGGAGGGGGGAGTGGATCCTCCAGGAACCTGCTTTCTTCCGAAGCAGAACCAAGAACTGTTTCTAAGTTATCCTTCACTTTGAAGGCTAAACCATACATTGTCAATTTTAGTGGTAGGTCCACTATTTCTTAGATAGCAGCTCACTTTGTAGAAGAAAGGAATATGAAGTGGAAAAAATATTTCAGTGTCAAGATTGACTCAACTTGATGTCAAAAATGTTAAAAAGAGGGGGGTGTGTGTTTATATTTCAAGAGGGGCAGTGGTGACAGTGTGTATGTAAGAATAAAGAAAGCGTTTACCATTTGGTAAAATGTACATTTCACTCAGAGCAAGTCTTAAGCAAAGGGTTTATCTATGAGTGAGTGAAATCTAAATCTCTGTGCATTACCTATTAACAGAATAGCAGCCTAGGCCCTGCACTAAGGGCAGAGAATACAGAACTGAGTAAGCCACAGTGATGCCTTTCTGGAGAACTCCTATCCATAGAAGAAGACAAACTCGTATGTGGAAAATATCATCATAATGTGTTAAGAAGGAGCTTGAGCCCTTAATCCAGGCTGAGGTCTCAGGGCTGCTTGCATCAGGGAACTATCACTTGAAGTGGCTATGGGAGGACAGTAAATATGATAACTGACATTTATTGAAAACTTATTAAGTGGTAGGCACTGCTGTAAGAGCTTTCCATCATCACCATGTAATCCCCACAACCATTTAATGAGACAAAACTTATCACTATGCCTATTTACAAATAAGGAAACTAAGGCCCAGAGAGCTCGAGTAACATACCCAAAGTTGCACAGCTAGTAAGTGGAAGAGGTGGGGCGCCAACCCTGGAAGTCTGAGGATTACAAACTAATCAGAGAAAGAAAGAGGGAAACATGAGTAAAGACACAAAAGAGTAAAACAATCTGGATGCAAATGGGAACTCTGAGAGTTTCCTGGCAGGCATCGTGGGTGCTGTGACCACGCTCTTAGCCGTGTCCCAGAGAACTCCTCTTGCACTCTTGACCTGAGGACTTTTCTCTTAGTCACGTGAGGCAGCTCTGCCTTGGCATGGCAGCCTACATGTGCTGTAATAAGCACCTTCGCACATTAGCACCTTAAGGTGTGCTGATAGGATTTGGTGAACACCCCAGCTTCCTTGCTCTTCAAGTCAGGTAACTCTGGAGCCTGGGTTTACACTTTCTCAGCCTTGCTTTTTGGAAGTAAGCTTTTGACAGCCGGCTGGATGGCACACCTCAGATCAGCCACCTCTCTTTCCTACATCCCTTCCCTATTCCTTACTGTTCATTCTTGCACTTTCCAAAATAAACCTTTTAAACTTGACTCCTTCTCCTACAGTCTGCTTTTGGGGGAACATAAGCTTAATACAAAAATTTAATATTGCTAAAACATAAAGTCAGAGACTAAAGAGGCATGGTAGGGTCAACAGATGGATACCAGGTACCAGCCTGGGGAAGTCTATGTCCATGGATTCAGAAAACACATAATATATGCATGTCATAATGCATATCACCACAGAGAGTCCCTAGGATATGGTTTGTCCCATCTTATGTGACAAACGGGCCTCTTGACATCTTGAGTGGGATAGGGTCTCTTAGCTATTATGAGTAGTCGTGAAGCTCAGGATTTTATTGCTTAAACTTCAATAGTGAGAGTTCTACTCACCGAGGCCAGCTAAGGAGATGTTTGAAATACTCTTTGCCACATCTCTGCCACTTTTATCAAGCTCATGGAGAAATGAGAAATTTCTTGAGAAATTTGTTTTCTGGCTCTGCCTTTCTCAAAGACCAGCATTTGCCAATCATCCTACCAGAGCTGTCCAAGGCCCACAATGCCGAAAAATGGAGAACTATTTGATAATTTGCAAATAAACCTGAGCTTTAACTTTCATTAGCCACTTGATCAAACATCAACCTAGTCAGTTCACTTCTAGGAAATGGTGATTTAAAAAGTCACACGAAGACTAGTACATGTGTATGTGTGTGTGTCCAATACCACATCATATGAAAGAACCAAATCATAGAAACCACCTGAGTTATTCATTAGTGGAGCAATACTCAATGTCATTGAATAAAATAAGGACAACCTAGAAAGATTTCTGCACTACAGTAAGTGAAAAAAAGCAAGGTGCAATTGCATGTACAATCTTTTCGATCCTCTTCTTCTTTTTTCTTTTTTTTTAAGTGTATATGTAGGCACAGGTTTTGCTTTGTAAACACAAGAATATTCTGGAAAGATAATCACCAAATTGTCAACGGTTTGTGGTGGTATAATTTTGGGAATATTAACTTGCATTTGTCCTCCCTGTGTTTCTTCCCTTCCTCCATCGTAAGCAGATGGTCAGGCCTTTTTATGGCCTCTTGCCGCAAGGGAAATATTTGTCATAGGGCCAGAAGCCAAAGTTGTCTGCAAGATACTTCCGATCCTGGTCCTGAATTTTATAAAACCTAACCCCATTGAGGAGATTACACTTGGTGTCTGGGAGGAGCTGAGAGAGAAGAGAAGGCATTTGAAATGGAAATGGGGTAGAAGTCTGGTGAGTCCTAGATCACTCTGGAGAGGAGGAAGACCTTAGAGAGACAGGGCTGGGGAGCTGGAGACTCCGAAGCCTCACTAGAGATGATCTTAGCTTTAAAGGAGGCAGCAGAGGAGCCAGAACTGGAAGAGATTGTGTGCTATGAGACCAGGGACACCTCAGCTGTTAATGGTGTAGACTTAAATCCAGTGAACGAAGAGCTCTCACTAGGGTTTGGAGCTACATTGAAAATAAAACAAAACAAAAACAAACCTGGGACCCGTGTCCCATCCCGGAGGGTGACAATAATGGCTGAGGATGAATTTCAAATCACCGAATAGGATGGAGAGAGTGGCTGTAGGTTCAGAATTAGATTTAATTTTACATAAAACGTGCTATTTTTTGCACATCTGAGTTTGTGGAGTAGGATCCATGTAATTTACTACACGCAGTGGGACTGGAAAATCCGAGGGGAGAATGTTACTTTTTACATTCAGCAATTTTCATGTAAGCTTATTGATAGTTCTGATTCCTCTCCCCCCTTTTTGCCACTCCCTCTCCCCTAAGTATTTTTCTAATAAAATTGTATTTTTTTTAATTTCAAAATATTGAGAGTGTGCAAATGTTTTTGTTACGCCGATACCTTGTATAAGGGTTAAGTCAGGGCTTTTAGTGTCATTTTGGTGATTATTAAATCATCCCACCATCTCAGCCTGGTGGGAATCTCTCAAGAGGGACAGAGTTAAGAGCAAAAGCACCATTTTGGACCCTGAGACATGGATACTGTTTATTCAGTTAAATATCACTTGAGAGATCGACTCACTCACGTGGGTGGTGATGCTTGCATAAATAGGAATGCTCGCCTTCCTGGGTCCTGAGTTTCTGGTTCTCCTGGGCGCTCCGAAATTCTCTATTCTCTCGGAAAGGAAGCCTCCTTCTATTCCTGTCAATGTTGAAACTTCACAGACATTCATCCTCCAGGTTCTTGATGAGGTGTTTTTTTCTTTTTTAAATTTCTTTCTTGGGCATCCCTCCCAAGAAGAGAAAATGCTTCTGGGCTGGATAGGAAGGATGGGAAATGCAGAGGGCAGGGGACGGCTGCAGACAGTCTCAAGTGGACTCCAATATCATGAGGCTGGAGAAAAGACAGTGCAATTCTGAAAAATGCAATAATTTTCTCTAAATCACCTGCATGGAAGAAAAAGGAAGAGGCTCTTTTCTACATATCAGTTCTTGGGTCCCACTGGTCCATCATGGCTTAGTGTCCACTGCTCTCCAACACGTGACCTCCCAACTGTCAGGCTGGGATTCTCCATTGCCCCCTGAAGGGCACAGACCTCATCTCTCAGTCTTTGACTGATCACCTCTGTGGTACTTCTCAGAGCCTAATCCTGTTTATCTCAGCAGGATCTCACTTCCTCTGGGCCATTCATCTTCTCTGAATCCAGATGTCACATATACATATGTATATAAGTCTGGGCTCTCCAGAGAAACAGAATTCTATCTCCCTCCCTACCGTCTGTCATCTATCTATCTATCTATCGATAGATCGATCGAGAATGAGATAGGGGGAAGATTTGAGGAAATTGGTTCATTAAATCATGGGAGCAAACAAGCCCAAATCTGTATGAAATGCATACAAGAGTTGGTGTTGCAGTCAGTATCAAGTCCAGAACCCACAAGGCAAGCCAAACAGGAAACTGATATAAGGTTTCTATGTTGCAGTTTTGAAACCAAATTCCCTCTCCTTTGGGAAACCTTAGTCTTTGCATTCAAATGACTGAATGAGGCTCACCTATAATATGGAGGGCCATCTGCTTTACTCAAAGACTACTGATTTAAATATTAATCACATCTTTAAAATACCTCTACAGTAACATCTACGTTGACGCCTAACCAAACAGCCGGGCATCATAGTCTACTCAAACTGACACATAAAATTAACCATCAACACACCTCTATCATCATATTATTTTATGTATTTGAATCTTATCAGCTTATAGGATTTTACACTATTGGAGGGCAGGGCAACAGAAGTATATCATAAGCTCCAGTGGACATGTTACCTATTGAAAGTTTTTCATTTTAACCAGAATCTCAAATACTTTAGTTTCTGTGGCTGAGAATTTCAACATCCAGAGATAGAAGATGAAGAGAGTGGCTATAGGCTCAGAATTAGATTTAATTTTACATAAAACGTGCTGAGTTTTATGGAATAGGCTACATCTGAGTTTGTGGAATAGGATACATGTAATTTACTATATGCAGTAGGGTTAAAAAATCAGAGGGGAGAATGTTACTTCTTACATGTGACAATTTTCATGTAATCATAGTTCTGATTTCCCCCTACACACACACACACACAATTTTAGTCATGTGAGGGCTTCTTATACTGTCTGCCACCACCTCCTGGATGCTGGGTGTAAAAATTGGGTTTCCATTGAAATTAGTTCAATAAGGACCCGGGAAGCAGCTTTCTGCAAAGCTCTGAGTTATCAACTGTCAGAAGGGTCACTGGGGTAGATTGTTGAAAGTTGTGATTGAAGTGAAATGCATGATTATCTCTGGATTTCTTTAAGCTATGAGAACCGTGATAGACAGTTGGTCAAAAATTAATTGGGCCATCCTTTTCCGTCTCTGCTGCCCTGCCTCCTGAGACATACACATGGAAGTGAGTGGGCCTTTGCCTCAATTAACTGAATGTTGACCAATTAATTCCAAATCGAGTAGAAAATATAAATATCAGAATCTATCTGTGTGGAAGCTCTGGGAACCTGGTTAGAGGAAAGAAAAACACCTAAAGGAGAAGCTGAAAGGATGAACTTGTCGGCCCCACAGAATTGCTTCAGCTAGTTTCTGGAGTTAACCCCAGTAAAGAACACTTAAAAAGGGTCCCCACTGCTCTTGACAGTGACCATAAGACACAACCTCACTGAGAGAACGTTTTTTCTATGGTGGGATTGAAACATCTCTTGGCTGTTGTTGTTGTTGTTGGCTTCTCTCTGAAACCTGTCATCTCTGAGACAGACGGTATATATAATATTTTAATATTTAATACAAAACACATACAAGTAGTACTTCATCTGCTTGTATCATGTTCCTAGAAGTATATTTAGAATTTTAAGCTGTTCCAACGATTACACATTTTGCCAAATTTTAGTCATGGAGGGAGTGGTGTTTAAACATCTGTTGACTGCAGATGTTAAGCAGCGCGAAACATTCTTTTAAGATGCCAAAATGCAATTAAAATCACAATATTTTTCCCAGTAACACATCATGCTACATCAGCGGAAATTCAAAAAGGTAAAACTCGATGAACAATGAATGGCAATAAGTCTCTAAGTAATCAGCTGTGGCTCGCGGCAGGGAAGGATTAACTTTTAACTAAATTATGATAAATCATCAGTGCCAATTTTCCCGGCTTTTGAAGAGAGCAATTTATATTTTTCAAGATGGGCGATAGTTAGGTGGAGTTAAATATGAGGAAGGACATCTTTTTGGCTCAAAAGACAAAGATAATTGGGTAATACTTGCTTCTTATTTTTGGCTAGGCCATTGAACCAGAAAATGTCGATGTTTAAGACACTGAAATGTCAGCTCTTCCTTTGAATGCCAGCATGGGGGAGTTTGATTTTTATTTGGGCTCAGGAGTCAGAGGAAAGTGTAGGGAACACAGCCTAGATGTGTCTCAACCTGCTTGGTGAGTTTCATCCCAAATAGTGAAAGAAACATACCTGCAACATGCGCACGGACTATTTTCCTTCTGTGCGTCCTAGGACTTGAAGCAGTGAATTGCCCTGTGCAGAACTAAGCAGTACCAAGAAAATAGCTCTCTCTCCTGCCCAAAATCCTACTGTTAGAGTTTTTCTTTAGGTTTAAAACCTTGAAATCTCCATAATGTTCCTGAGCAGAACCATAAAGCCATTAGTCGTCAATGGCTCTCTTGAATTTTTTTTCCATTTCAATTTTAGGTCTAATTTTATCTGTCTCCTAAAAATATGTTTTGAATATGTTCATAAGGACTGGCCCACATACGTATTTGGTTCAAACATTTCAATTTGTCAACTAAACCAGTCCAGTCAGTCAAAATTATTTTTTAGAAAAAAGTGAGTTTTTTCCAAGTTGCTTAACCCACCATTTCTTAAATTCATCATTCATTGATTGAACATCTGTCATGCATCAAGCCCTGCAGGGCTGTTTCTAAGGGCAACAGAGGTGAAAATGCATAATCTCCATTTCCAGAACTTGCTGAGGGTGATGGGAGACAGGCACACAAGTGGACAATCATCATGCAGTGGTAACAAGCCACATACCTCATTATCACTGTAGTCATTGTCCATGTATGCCCTTGGCCATCTGGTCACCTTCAACATACTCCCTTGGCCATCTGTAATCATAGTGAGATATGCAGCATTTTTTCTAGGGTGAGTTCCTGAACTTAATTGTCAGACCTCTTAGGTCTTTGAGTTTCGAAGTACACTGAATAAATGTAATCAGGAGATGCTAAATTAATAGGTACATGGTATGTATATAAAGTTCTACTAAGTGTCTACTCCTGGGTCAGATGTTTGGGTTGGGGAACAAGGTGTGAAGAAAGAGAACAGAACTTGGAATGGAAAAAAATACCATATCAGCAATCAAAGTGTTTATAATTCACTTGAAGAAAATCAGACAGCAGTGTAGGAAATTATGAAAAATCAAGACAACCTATGTATTTATAAATTATAAGCATCAGATTGTGTGGGCAAATAATAAATGGCCTAGATGTTGAGAGGAGCAAAAGAGTGACATGGAGTGAAACAGTCTCAGTAAAGATCCTCCTAGAGGAGACAGGTGAGAGAGAGGCATGGAAGGACTGGTCCAGCTTCCACTGGTAGAAGCCAAAGAACCTAAGTCTCCTGAGCAGTAAAGATGGTGGGCACATGTCAGAGCCAGCAATAAGGAGTTGTTATGTGGGTATCAGAAAGATGAGGGCTGGGGACTATGCCATGATAGGCCAGTCCAGCTAAACTTAGTTTTGTGCAGAGCTTTTTGCTCATGCATTATTGAGACATCACTGGGCTACACACCATTAGTACAGGAATAAATGAGTTCCTGCCATCTTGAAGCTTATCCTATAGTCCTAGAAAGAAACTTATCAGAGAAGTTTATCCATCAATGTGTTGAAGTTTATACCCTTTTCACTTTATCCTTTAAACATTGTGTACCCAATGAAGTTGACCTGGCCTGTTCAGCCAAAATAATTCATAAAGACAATAATAGCTAATATTAAGGGTCTCCTAGATCAGTATACTAAGTACTGAATACGGCTTATTCATCATAATAGTTAACATCTTTTAAAGTTTTTGATGTGCTGGACAGCATATCATGTTCTTTACAAAGATTACATCACTTAATTTTTCACCAAGCTTTGCAACTATGTGTTAGTATATTCACGTCTGTATGAGGAAACTGAGGCTCTGCAGGGTTAAATTATTTCTCCAAGGTCATTTTTAGCTTTTTGGAAGAGAAAGAGGCTGCTTACAGAGCGATATGATCAACATCGTGTACTTCTTGATGTGATATAATCTGAAGCACAGAGCACCACTTAGGAAGCACTGTGTGCATGCCAAAAAAGTTGCGCGCAAACTTTTAAGTTATTAAAAAAGGAAGAATAAAGGATCAAGATAAGTAACACCAAAAAGAAGTAAATAGAAACATTTGGAATTTGGTGTAAAGTATAAAGGCTGCAGGACAACTGACCTGATTTCTTCAACAACTCAAATACATATATATTCCCTTATACAAATATAATAAAATATTTTATATAAAATGTTATATAATATGGATATTATATATAATAGAAAATTGGTTTGGTTTGGCTTAGTTTAATGTTTGGGCCTTATCTGGTTTCTGATTTGGACAAATCAATTTTTTAAAAGGCATTTTTTTCAAATTTTTAAAATTAAATCATAGCTATGTACATTAATACTATGATGGGGTACAGTGTACAGTGTATATACAATTTGAAATATTTTCATCGAACTGGTTAACATAGCCTTCATGTCATTTTCTTAGTTATTATGTTAAGACACTTATATTCTACATTTAGAAAGATCCACATGTACCCTTATAAGATGAACCATAGGTGTGATCCCACCAATCACCCTCCCTCCACCCATCCACCCCTTTCCCCATATTCTTCA
>CAUYQV010181498.1:0-17232 GCA_963574575.1 Galagoides demidoff
TCACAGCTCACAGCAACTTCCAACTCCTGGGCTCAAGCGAGTCTCCTGCCTCCGCCTCCCAAGTAGCTGGGACTACAGGCACTCGCCACAATGCTTGGCTAATTTTTGATTACAGCCGTCATTGTTGGACTGCATTCAAACCTGCCAGCTCAGGTGTATGTGACTGGCACCTTAGCCGCTTGAGCCACAGGCACTGAGCCATGATTTCCTAAATTACTAAAAAATAAAATTCATTTAAAAAGGCACAAACATATTTAGTGATAGTTGAATTACATACTTTATTTAGTCCCTACAGCTATTCTACAAAGTAGTTACCTTTAATATCTTCATTTAACAGGTGATCACACCACTGAGATTTAAAGAGGTTAAGGGAATTGTCTCAGAACAAACAGTTTTTAGATAGCAACAGTAAAACTCAAATCCCACTCTTTATCGCTAATAGTTTCCCAAATAAATGCTATCTACATATTGTGATTTGTAAGAATGAATTGGCATAAATTCAGGTAATGTTCATAATATGCATAATACAGAGAAGTTTTAACACAGATTAGTATCAGTTTATTAATAGTATCTGCATAGTATCTTTGTACTCACATAGCACTTTTGGTTTTCCCAAAGCATTTTGGAATATTTATTTCATTTGATCTTTATCTAATAAAGAAACTGAAGAACTATAAGAATAAATGGTATCAACAAATTGTCAGTAGAAATGGTCCTAGGATCCAGGCTTTCTCTCTTCATATTTGCAGCCTTTCCCCCTCCAAACCTTCAACTTGTCAAAACCGTGGAAGAAAAGACTTTATTTTTAACTTCTCTTTGGTTCTCCTTACTTTTCTTTTCTTTTCTGGCTCTGGGGAGAAAGACATATACTTATTTTTATAAATGGATGAGTGCCTTGATGTCACAGAACCTGATAACACAGACTCTGGGATCTCTGGACTCACCAAGGCTGGAAGGCCACTCACAACAGGACTTTTTTTCATTTTGCAATGACAAGCCTTAATGGAATTTGGCCTGCCGAGTGTCTGGGTTGTGTGTGAGGATAGTGTCAGATCAAGTCCAAGCAAGTTCCCTGAAGCTCAGCCTTTACAACATCATGAACTCAGAAACATTCCTTCAAGGCACCGCCCACCTATTCCAGGGGGAATTTGCTGAAAATGATTCTCTTGGAAGCAGCATGGCAGTAGAGGGGGGGTGTTAAATTTGTATTTTGCCAGGAGATTGTGGATGAGTGTGCAGGTGAAGACAAGGGGGGAGGAATTAAAAGCAAAAATGGAAAAAAGTAACACCCACTGCCACCAAAATATTCTGTTTAAGCAGGAGGGAGTACTCCCTACAGCTGTTAGCACTGTTCAGCATATTTTGCATATTTACATATACCAAGTATTTCCAAACAGCCTTGTGTTTGTTTTAAAATCCCTCATGGAGATGTCTGGTAAAGCTGTCACTGTGGAAGCTATTTTCTTAGAGAAGTTTGCAAGACTCTTTTCAAAATTCTGTATATGCATCATAAACCGAGCAGAAGAGCCAGTGCCATTTTAACCATTTTTTAGGGAAATCTGAACTAGTCTGCCTTCCCATCAGCCATCACTCAAAACAAAGCACCCATGCTCTAAGACAAAAACACTACCCCATTGACTGAAGTCACTTCCTCCTTACAAGAAAACAATGGTTTAAACAAAATGAAACACAGAACATCACCAGTGATCCTTGATTAGTTCTGAAGCTACCAAAGTGTGATTTTCTTAATTACAATTGACACCAATCTTTGATTTTAAGTTTTTCTTTCACCTTTATTGCAATAAAATTGACAAATACAAATTGTATATGTTCAGGGAATACAATTTGATGATTTGATATATGTATACATTGTGTCATGATTACCAAAATCAAATTAATGAACACATCCTTCACCAGAGGGGCCTTTTTTTTTTTTTTTTTTTTTTTTGGTGATAACACTGGGCAATGTCTCATGTAGTCATTTTCTTCTTAGAAATATAAAACACCACAAAACCATATACAGCTCATTTGAAAAAGATTAGTGAACTTTCAGCAGGAGAAATGGGGTAGTTAAAAGCTATATTTTCTGCTTAGTAAGAGCCACAAGAACAAGAATAGAGTGTCATGCTTAAAGGGGAACAGATTTTGTATTTTTTGGCAAGATAGTAAATCCTCTGTTGCTATATTTGGCTCTTCGCAAATAGTCTCTTGAACAAGTGCAAAGATCAATGCTAGTGTCCTTCATTCAGCCACAGCCAAACTTGGGATGGAAAGTAAAACAATTGTGCTTCAGTGTCGTTCGTGACAAAGTCTTGCAGCTCACTTATTGATCAGCAGCGTTCCAGAATATGGATACCCACTTTACACATTAAATCTATCAAAACATGTTTGCTTTTCCATAACAGTTTTTCCACTGCTTAACTGATAACAGATGGAATGATTCAATCTGGACAGAAGTGTTAAAGCTTCCCCATGTCAGTGTGGTCATATTTAGCTATTTAGTCAAATGTGTATAGGCAGGTCAGATGAAATGCCTGGAGACTTAGAACATCAGAGGATGGGCACATGTTCCCAAAAAAGGAAGCAAAACAATTAAATAGTAGTTGGTTGTCCCCAGAGAAAACACACTTCAGCTAGGAAGAATCTGCACACGATGACCCGCTCACCACCACCCCCCCCCACCAAGAGTGCTCATCTTACATAAATACCACATAACTCTTTGGATCTAGAGGCACCATAACTGCATGAAACATTTGAAATAGTGACTGGAATTTCCATTGTATGCAGTTATTTAAGCGAATGAATTTGAGCCTCCACACAAATACCAGTAGAAACATTGTGTATTGCTATTTCCAGTGTAATATTAAATCCTTTCTACTATGAGGCTGATAAAAAAATGATTGAAGTACAATACTAATTATGGGAGGTAGAATAATGGCTTCATGTCCTAACCTCCAGAAACTGTGAATATGGTATCTTACATGGAAAATGACCGTACATATGTAATTAAGGGACCTTGAGATGAAAAGATTGTCTTGGGCTACCCAAGTGGAGCCAATGTAATCATGAGGGTCCTTAAACGTACAAAGGAGAGGAAGAAGAGAGGGTCAGAGTGATGCCACCTGAGAAGGTCTTGACCAGTAGAGGCTGGATTTGAAGATGGAGGGAGGCCACAAAAATCTCATATACTAATGTAGTCTAAGCATGGCAGACAGTTAAGCTTTTGACAAATTATTTCACCTCTAGTGTTAGAGTGTCTACTCATTTAGATAAAGACTTCCAGACTTTTTTACTTTCACAGTAAAGATTTGCTTAATAACAAAATTAAATTAAAAAGTATTCATTTAATAAAAAAAAATGTACATCTCTAACAGTATAAAGTGACAGCATTAGAAAAGTTCACATCTTAAGCATATACCAAAAAAAAAAAAAAATTAAGGAATATTGTATTTGTAAAGAATTACTTGGATGTCAAAATTTAGTGGTCCAGAAACCGTTAATAAGGAAACTAGTTGATGATGACCTGCTCTTATCTAGAGAGTTCCAGAGAAACTCCAGCATCCTTCAAAATACCAACTCTTGGAAGTCTCTTTTCTGGGGCCACCCTTTCAATATCAATGAATTGTAGGAATGTTTCTATCTGTTTTTTCATGTTACATATAGCCAATTCACTGTCAACAAATGTAAAAACAAAGCAATACATGTATCTTTCTCAAAGGGTCAGTTGATTATCTTGTGAGCACCGTATTTAAATATTCTCAAGATTCCTGAAGTTACATAACCAATATAGCCCATGGTACTTGCTCTTCCATTATAAACATTGATTTTATAATGCCCCCTCACTGTAACCTATATATTCCTTGGCTCTTGAAATTTTCCTCATAGTTGAATAAACCTAAGAAGTTAAAATTTCCAAAGCTATGGATAAGCTGCTTAATTGAATAAGGAGGAAATAAAAACCAAGCTTTACTTAATAGTCAAAAATACAGATCAAACCCAAAAGCTACATTAAAATATAAACATTCAGTTCACATTAAATTATTTATTGAACAAATTGGAGATAATGACATTTGTTTTTATTACAAAGCCTTCCATCATCTTCTATCATTGACACAAAGTTATGACACGTGCGTTTAAAAGAGTGAATAGAAAGAAAATGTCTCTTCCCCAACTCTACAAAAACAGAAAAACATATAATTTTATAATCTTATAAAACCAAAAAATTGTGAATTATACATTTTTGTTAATTAAAATGACAGAATAACTCATATTCGTTAATTTCTTTTTCTGGAAATGTGAAATTAGGGCAATATAATTGCTCGTGAAACTACCAAATCTGGAATTTTAGTGTATTTCAATGCAGTGTGATGATGTTTCTATTACTAGTTTACAGTTTACCTAATCAAGTGACAAATATAAAGTTCACCCTACTGTGTATTTTTTTCATAAAAGTACTTCGCCCTACTTAGATTTATATGATGAAGGCAAATTGAATCCATATTTCTCTTTAAATATATATGCACTTTAAAGGGATATGAAGAATTCACATGAAAACCTTTCCCTATATTGTATATCCTGGAAAATATATGGAATAGTATCTTTGAATCAAATATAATATCTAAGATTGTAATATCCTAAGAAATTAAATCAATTGTGTAAATAATCATTTATTACTTTTTGCTCTAGCCACAGCATAGAAAAAATGTACATCTCGAATAGTATAAAGAGATATCGTTAGAAAAGTTCACATCTTAAGCATATGCCAAAAAACTAATTATGAATCTTGCATTTTAAAAGAATTAGTCTTAAGTCACAATTTAGTAGTCCAGAAATAATTAAAAAGGAAACCAATTACTGACAATCTGCCCTTTTCTATAAGATATTCTTGTTTACTTATACAATGGAATTGCTAAGCCATACTCGATTTATTAGAATTTTTTTTTTGAACTTAAAAAGGAACTTCAGGTAAATTTACTAGATCATATTAAGTTGTCTGAAATTTTAAGAGAATACCAGTTTGATTAATTACTTAAAACTTAACAATATTTTTCAAACAACAAAAAAGTACAATGAACAATAAAAGAAATAAGAACGTTAAGATTTTTAAACAGGAATGACTATCTCTGAAAATATGACATAGAGTGGAATTACCAGAGGGCATTAAAAGAAGAAAAAACCCCACTAAAAAGTTCTAAAAGATTGTTCTATGACCAGTCTCCATGACCAAGTAATCAAGAAATTAATATTTTGAAGGTATCAAGACTGAAATTCCCTTACTCTATTCATACCCCACTCACTAGGACCATCCACTTCTTTATAGTCTATATATTTGCCTTCAGCATACGTTTTTGAACTAAAACTGTAGCATAATTTTTCTAAATCACTTTAATAATAATTGTAATGGATTTAAAATGCTCTTCACCCTTTACATGTTTTCAGAGAATAAATTGTAATTTCTCTCTCAAATAGGCCTTCCTTTTTTCCTGAAAGATGTGTCCTTTATCCTGCAGAAAAGAAAAAATAAAAAGGTTTTCATACATTTTGGCAGGTTGATCTCATTTGGATTGGATCTCAGACAGTTTCTGCTGTCCTTCTGTCTGTTTTGAAGGTGATCAATCACAGGAATTCGAACTGCCATCAATACCCCTTTGTAACTGCCATGAATCGAGTGAACTCTTTCCATCTTCAATAACTGACACAGTGTCAACATCTGCTTCCAATAAGGTTGCTTCTCTTTTTCTCAGAGTAAATCTGCTGACTGAGATGGCAAAGGGTCGTGTTTGCCCCCCTTTTCATGCAGAGGGTTTTTTCCACCATATTTTGCAACTTTTCCTCCAAAGCAAGTTAAAAAAAAAATGAATAACTTCCAAAGAAACATTCTCATTCCTGGTGACAAGCCCAAAATATAACTGAAAAATGTAAAGTGGTGGGTTAATGATACTGTCCCCATAACTTTGGAGGCAATAATCCATCGGGCCCTGGATAAATCCCATTTTGTAACATGTAAGAAAACTCAGGGTTGGATCTACACACCACTAAGAGATTAATTTCATTTCTTTTAGAAATGGCATGCTAAAAAAATCAGAGCTAATGAGATATACATTTTGTCTCCCATACCAAGTAGGAGGAAAAGATGCTCTTTGCACAATTTCTTACAGAAAAGCAGTCGTGTATCTACTTGGCTGGTAGAGGTGAATCTGCAATGTGAAGAGGAGGGGTGCTTGGGAGCTCAACTTAATGATGCATGTACTCAACTGATAGCTATTTGTGGTGGCCACTATTTATTGAACATCTAATATGAGCCAGATAATTGATTATATGATTTTACAACTTCAACATCTGGCTGGTTAGGTTTTACTCCAATTTACTCATGAGACAAATGAAACCCAAAATTACTCATTAAATTGTGGCTAAGGCAAAATTTAGACCATGCTCTAAAATCCAAGCTCATTTCAATTAATTCACTCTGCTTCTCTATTAATTCCCTAGTCAAATCTCCGACATGTACTTTCCTTTTTCTGTTACCTAATTTCAGGGCCCCCATTGGGCTAATTCAGCACATACTGCTGAACAAAGGGATACTCAGTAAAGGCCAGAATGCAATCTCTTGAAATATAGTTTCTAACAGCCCCTTTTAAGTTACAAACACAACATTAACCAGACAATAAATTCAAAAGCTAGATTCTGCCACATACTCTGCAAATTTTGGAAAAGGAATGGGCAAATTCTATGTGCATAATGAATAACAAGTCTCTCAAGGGCATTTTTATGCCAGTGCCTAGAATTTTTTTTTAAATGCATTATAAAGTTAAAAACATTCTTCAATCATTTACAACTCACTATTTCTTATTTTGTGAATTTTAGAGCATTCTTGGCCATTTTTGCTTAACATAAAAATGTAAATATTCTTAAGAGGAAGTGAAAGAAGAAAAATTTAACAGGAAAATAAGAGAAGATGGTTAAGAAGACACGTTTGTTTCTAAAAATGACAGAGGCTCAAATTAACATTGAAGGACCCAACAACCTGTGTGGATCCTAATTTGTCAACATTAGGTTACTCCTAACTTCCTGATAATTCAATAATCAAAGCACAGATTACATTTAGAGTAAATGAGATAATTTTCTAGGGTCAAGTTCCCAAGGCTTTAGAAAGTTAAATGAAGCCTAACTTGTAAATTAGTCAAAGATAGAGTGGTTTTAAATAAAACTGGGGAGGTAGGCAGTTGCCCCCAATGAAGCAGTTTGGAAGCTGCTGAGTACAACAGCATTATTTTAATTTGAGAAAACAAGACTCAGAGATGGATAGCATTTTAGACTTTAAATTCGGAATATGATGCTACATTACAACCCATTCTCTTTTACAACTTCTGGTAGTAATGGCAATATGGTCATAGCAAAGAGATGACAATGACAGGAACACAATTGTACTCTCTACTTGTATTTTAATATGCTCTTTTAGGGCACGGTGCCAACAATACCTGGGTCACATTTTCAAAGGGAGCACTCACTTACAAATCTTTTGTCTGTACCTCAAAATGAGGTTCTCAACTTTGCTTGGGTCTCCAGAGCAAAGTCTAAGTTCAGGGTGAAGCCATCTAATTATCTACTGTCTGTTCTTCAATTTAATTTGGTGGAAAATAAGAAAAGGAGCAAGGAATAAATACTTTACTTCTCTTCTTAATTGGGAAAATCCAATTGAATGATCTGAATGAATTCAAGTACAAAACTGCTCTCAAAAGAATTGCAAAGGGGTTTAATAGGTCCCAAGGGAAGATGAGGCAAAACCTCAGTGAGGCACTGCATAGGAACTGCCGACTACTTCTCTATGAAAACTCAGGAGGACACAAGACAAAACAAATGTTAGTGAATCATCAAACTCTACATATGTGGGCAAATAACAAATAAAACAATTATATCAAATCAAACTGAGGACAATTTAACCAGGCCAATCCCTAGAATTTAAGTTTATATCATGAGTGAGTGGAAGATACCTTAAGTTTGAACTCCACATAACTAAAGATGTGCATAGTATGTTAAATTAGTTAAGAAGTCAGGAGTGGTCAGAATATAAGAATGTGTATAGATTCCTAACTCACCGGATGCCCCAGGACAGGAAACTCATGCACAAAATATAACCAAGGGAGATACTTGAAAATTATCTGTGAAAACCCTGCTCAGCTAAGCATGGCATGTTGTTCATGTCTAAAATGTTCAAAAACATAATATACACATGTAAGAATGGGAAGTGGCATTTCGTTGAACATAATATTTCATGTGGGCGAGAAGAAAATAGGAGAAATTTGAGAAACTCTTTAAATAAAACCTCTATATTACCCCAGGATTTTACATGACCTGTCTCTGGAAGCAGTTGAAGCAAGAAATGGACTTTGCCTTTAAGGTTCTTAAATTATGAGTAACTGCTATTTTCATAATCCTAATCTTTCTTAGCAGTGGTTTCCAACTTTATTTAGGTCCTGATGGCATGTCAAGTTGAATCCTCCAATTTTCAGTTTTCAGTGCTAATTCACTAACTGTGGCATAAATTTAAATCCAAATATAAATGTCATTTTGTCCTAAGATTTTTTTCTTAAAAATAATTCTTTTGGGAAAAATCAGATTTAAACAACAACAACACAAATCCTACCGTTAGAATATTACATACATAACATATTATTTTTCAGTTTGTAATGATGGGCGACATGATCAGAAACAGCCAGAATTGCATGAGTCTGGTACCTTCCCAGAGATTACTCCTTCATGCACTTTCCAGCAATATAAAAATCCATTTACAATACAACTTTTGAAATTGCCATGAAAAAAATAAAAAATTAATTGGAAATAAGAAAAATAAGTCACTGGCCCTCATAAGTAGTGTGGTTAAATGTATTTTTCCCAATAGTAGTATATAACTTCTGGTATATAACCTCTTTAAGTTGTACAGATAGGGAAGAAAATTATTATACTCTAGGCAAACTGCCCATCTGATTGAAAATTTATGCAAATTTTCTGACTCGATTTTCATCTTATTCTTTGGGAGAAATCAAAGTAATAAATCTTTTTGAGTTATACATATATGTATATATTACTCAAAATTAATTGAGCTAGCATGAGATTAAGTCTTCATGTAGGTTCAATGTCAGAACAATACTGTGCTGGTTTGGCCGTGGCATATCTACTTTTGGAAAAAGAAGACAATATCACAGATTTGAGGTAACCTAGAAGGCAGACAGACCATATCACAGACACCTTAAAGATAAGCATTTTTTTAAAAGATAAGCATTTTAAACATTTTTGCCAGTGCTTCTCTGAGAGCAAGTTCTTTAAACAGAACTCAACAATTTTTACAATATTAAACAAAATACATCCCTCCAATATAGCCCATTAATGTTAAACCAACCATTTTCTGTATTTCTACAAAAATAGATGCACACAGAGCTACCAAACTGTATTCCTGACAGAAAGAACATTGTAATGTGTAGTTCATCTTTTCCTGACAAGGTGGTTGGTTCAAAAAAAAAAAGGTCAGATGAAATCAAAAACTAACCCACGTATTGGTAAAAGCAAGAAAACAGAAAGAGTTGCACAGCTGGCAAAGGCTCAGATGAGGGAAAAACCAGACAAAAATGCCTTCCTTCAATGTCCAGGTCCCACGCTGCTTTATCAAGAAAAGGCTGGAAACCAGAGTTTACTGCCTGCCACTTCCGCTTCCCCTTCCATGTCTCCTGTCCCATCGCAGAATGGAAAATCCTGACAGCATCTTTTCCCAGGGGGCCCTGGGACGTGCGCTGCAACCTGACTCACTGATACTGCGTGCTCAGTACCATGCTGACTCCTTGCTCTTGTCTTGAGGCTGTAGACCTAGAAAGATCACAAAGAGAAAAATGAAAAACACCAATATAACCCTCCCAAATGAGCACAACCTGCCATATGCTGAACAGAAACCTCACAGATAACCCAGGCAGCCACAGAGTCTGACCTGAGGACAACCCGATCTGGAGCCAAATGCTGCGCTTGAGCTCCCAATTTTCAAAAAGCCAACCAACAACATGTGACAAAAATGCTAATAGACCAACGCAATGCTATTTCTACAATACGGTTTTTTTTCTTTGATTCTTATTTTCTTGGAGTGCAAGTGAGTAGTAAATAAAATATTCTACAATAAATGAAACCTTTAATTTTCAGAAGGAGCTAATATTAGGAGAAAAAGATATAACCCATTTTTGGTGTACTTAAGCAGTGCTCCAATTACTACTTCCCATAACAATCAAAATGATTCTTTTAGACGTACGTGTTGAATAAATTCTGTTATTTTGAAATGTAAGTAAGATTGCTCTCAGAGGTGTCCAACCTTTTTGTTTTTTCTGCCTCACATTGGAAGAATAACAGTTGTTTTTGTGCCACACATTAAATATACAAATACTAATGAAAGCTGATTAGCAAAAGAAAAAAAAAAAAGGTCAATGCATATTTTTCATCATGTCTGACACCACAGTTAAGCAAAAAAAGTCCTGACAAAATCAGCATGTGGCTTGTGGGCCACAGATTGGGACACCCTTGCAAATTATGGTTAACACAGGGGGTTAAGATGGAGTCTACTGCTGTCACTAAAATAAAGAAAACTTATTCAAAGCTAATAGCAGAAACCCACTTACTTATTTATGAACTTATTTTTATTCCATCCTCCTCCAGAAAGGGTTTAGCATGGCTCAAAAAAAGACACTATATAGCAAAAAATTAAAACTTAGAAGAATGACAGAAGGAAGGTACATGAACATAGATTAATTCCAACTTGAAGAGAAAATCAAGAAGTTTATCATAGAAGAAACAGGAGTGAAGCTCACACAGTTAATTGGTTCATTTCTGGTATGGGCGATTCTCATAGCACCTTCAGTTTACACTCCGCTGAAGTTAACTTTCATTTTGTCTTTTCTTTCTTATAATTGACAAACATAATTGTTAAGGTATGTACCAAGATGTGCCGTGCTCGTACACGGTGACATGATGACCACACTCTAGTTAGCTGACATCCCTCCCGTCATCTCAGTTCCATTTACTTTGTGCCTGGTGTAGATGTGTAATTGTTTAGAAGATGAAAGTGCAGAATAAATGGCTTGAGGCGCTCTTAGTTGTTCAGAACCAAGCACCAAAATGTGCAGTGAAGCCTGTTAAGCAAGTGGGTAGAGGTGCAGCGTGATTGCTGTTGTGTGGGAGCCAGCGTCTCAGGCTGTCTTCTTGACCCTCCATCAAACTGTTGTCAGTTTGGGCTGGATGTCACAAACTTAATAGTTAAATGGGCCAATATGGTTTAAATTTGTATTGTTCCTAAAAGAATTTTTCTTGCCCATCAATTTGTTAAATAATTTCATAAAATGATGGGTGTCATTACAAAACCAGACACAAGTAGTTGTTGAAGGGAAATGTTAAGACACCGACGGAGCAGATTGTGCGAAGGGAGAGAGAAGGAATAAGGACATGAAGAAGAACCTGGTAAAACTACAAACCACAGGCTGTGTAGCGCATGCACAGAGCCATGTAACCTTTGCGTACCAGCATAGGTAACACTTCCTGAATGCCAAAAGATGGGTTCCATCTTTACTTTGTTCTCAAGGGTGTTGGTATTACACTTGATACACACTCAATAGTTGTCCTTTCCCATTTCAAAAGAAGAGGAAGGGGTAGAGGAAAAGTAGATAAAATGATCTGGAGGGCATCAATTCACTCTGAGTTTGCTTTATTCATTTTCAAATGGCTTTCTGCTTAGAATAATTTGCAACCTGACTTAGTCTCTATTGGGTAACTCATATAATTTAAACCACCTTTCCTGACAATCTGCTGACTCCACAAATATTTTTTTCATTATTAAAGTGTCTCATCTTGTGTATGACTCAGTCTTTCCACACTGAAGGCTGCATCAATCTACAGAATGTCAGCAGTGCAAGTCATGAATACTGTTGTAATCAGGGAGCGGTCTGTTTTTTTTTTTTTTTTTTTTTTCCCTGTTTTAACTAAAGGCAATCCCTAGTTTGCTTCACAAAGACATATGATGCCTTCAAAAATCACATGAGCCTTTTTGTTAATGGAGGAGTACTACATGACTAAAGACAGCCCTCAATTTTCCAACAAGAGTAACAATTTTTGTGTCTATGTCTTTGCATTTCTGTAATGCAAACCTTAAAAAATCAATTCACTTAGAGCCTACAAATATGTCGAATACCTAATGGAGCTTGGTGGTTCTTGGTGGTAGGACATAAATAAAAGCTTTGCTTTAATTACTGGGCATTCATATGTGTAAATCTCAAAATAAGCACACATAAAGCACAAGAAAATGAGCAGGCATAAACAAAAGACCCTTCAAATAGCTCAGAAGCAGGGTTGTGATATTTTTTTCTTTTCTTTTCAGTTAAGACTTTTGGTGGAGGTACAACAGGATACTTAAGCGTGAACCTGTGTACTTCATTTTTCACGGTGGGGTGGAAGGGACCAAAATTCTTAATCTGTCACCTTCTTGTGGTCTACACGTATTTGGGATTTCCCATGATTTTTGTGGCCAGAATAGAATTCACTCTGCTATAAGTTTTGTTCTTAGTCAGGCTGTTTTGCCTCCTCGCTTCCCCAACTCAAATCTGTATCTCAAATTAGTTCATAACATATCCCGACATTTATCCATTGCCTGTCTGAAATCACTCAAATCATAGGACTGACTCCATATAACAAGGCATCGGGATTCATTTTCTAGCTACACTTTTGGGGTGCAGGAGCTTCAGAGACTCAACTCTTGGAAAAGACTATGGAAATAAAGAAACAGAAATGGCAACAGGTGGGAATGAAAGGCCTGGAAACTTTTCTTCCTCCCCAGCTTCCTTCAAGTCCTAGATGTTCTTGTCAAAATATCCTAAAGTTCTGATTGGTCCCCAGGAAGGGGACAGACGTTAACTCAGAGAATGGCCCTATTTCCTATAGCTGAGATGTGAGTTTGCCACAGCAGAAGAGATGGCACCCCAACCACATCCTCAGATGAGCATCTTAGAGGATCACAAACTCTGGGAAACTGGACACAAACAGGAGAAACTTAACAGGCCGTTACTGGGAGAACACTGTGCAGAGAATGGCCAGGGAAAAGGATTGGAGAAAGAAGTGTATAGTTGGACACAGGGAGGTAGGGTAGGAATGAAATGACAGGACCCAGAAGCAGACAACTCACTAACTCTCTAACTCACTAACTCACAATTTTTGCGGTGAAAACATCTCTCTAGGAATGCAGAGGCAAGGCTGAGGGAAGAAAGTGAAAAGAGATTTGAACTCTAAATGAGATCTTCTCCTAAACTGAAAGCATAAAGATATCATTGGATTGAACTAAGACTAACCAGAATTGATGAGGTTACGTTTTCTACCATTTGTCAGAAATAAGAAGTAAAACTTGAGCAACTGAAATAGTTGTACTCCTGCACAGTATTTTAGGAACTGTTTGATTGTCAGAGTCAGATACGACTAGAAAACCATGTCCTACACCTCTGAGAAGTATGATCATTTGACAACACCATTTACCGTAGCTCTTTAAGAAAGCTGAAGATGCTTCCAATTAATTTTATTATTTTAGATAAAAGAGGTTACCATACGATGGGGAACAGGCTGTTGATAAAAAGAGAGAGAAATAAGAACATAAAGCCTGTAAGTGTGGGTGGAATGTTTTATGACCTGAAAGTAAAGAGGGCACTTAAAAGAGTAAAAATAAGCTTTTCATTTCATAAATATTAATAGTCAAAAGAAGTTGGATCAGAATGGCTGCCAACTGAGTGTAAGCTAGTAGCTTATTTCCATAATTAAAAAAACAAATCCCCTGCTTTACTCATGCTCTAATAAAGAGAAGTCATGCTTATTACCAAGTTCAATACATACAACACTGTGCTGGCTGTTTTTTCGCAATGTCCAACCTTTGTCAACGACTTGGCGCTAACACTGACACCCTGACAAATGATCACAAAAAGATGCAAGAGACAGTCCCATGAGTCCCTATGACTTTATGAAATTATGGTTGTTAATGATCACACAACTCATTTGTTTGTCTAAGCCCTAGGGCAATCAGTTTAAATACTATTTAAGAATTTCTAAATGAGATCTATGTGGAGGTAGTACCTTAACCCTTACCAGAAAAAAATGAGAACAAGAGCTACTCAATTTGGAAACTATGATTTCATTCCATGTGAGTATCAAGATAAAACATATGGAACCACCACAGAGAACTATTTTTATTTATTGATTTTGAAACGGTTTTGTGACTCTCACAACATTATAAAATCTTTGCTCAAAAATCAAGTTCTTAATCCCTAATCATCAGACAACTTGTTGAATATATTCAGGATCTACGTACATAGGCACACCAACATTAATATACTATTTCACCGCAGCTTTCCATCTATTTCACCAGCGGTATTATCTTGGAAAACCATTCCATGCCAGTATGTTTAGGTCAAACATATTCTTTTAAAAGGCTGCACGATACTTATTTTTTAGTATAATGTTATCCAATTTTCTCTGGATGTGCATCATTTGGATACACATGTACAAATTTGCTTTTTACTTGTGCAAATATTTTAGGAATTAACGATAAATTTCTGATAATATATATATCACTGCTGCATCCAAGCATGTGTACGTTTCCATTCACACATTTAATGGTGGTGGCGAAATGCACTCAGGCATTTTGGACCAATATTCATCATTTTTTTACTACTTATTATTATTATAGATGAAAAGTGTTTGTTTTGATTTGTATTTCTGTCACTATTAGTGAAGCTGAACATTGATTATGTGATGGTAGCATTATTTCTGTTTTCACTTTGGCCAAATTTTTATGCTTTTTTAAAAAGTAATTGACTTGATGATTTCTGAACGTCTCTTACATATTCGGTATACTAGCATTTTTCTCCATATATTACAAATATTTTTGCCAGTTTGATGACTTAGCTCCATATTCATATGTATATGTTTTAAAATTCTTATAAAAGTCATCACAAATAAGCTGTATTTTTCTTATACCAGATCAAACATGAAACTTCTTATGGTATTTTAATCACAATATTCTTTTGTAATTATAATTCTTGCATATTAAAATAATTATAAGAGACACCAGCTAGGGCTGTATTGTAATTTTCTAGCAGAGGGAGATTTTTCTGTTTGCAGAAATATTTTTCCAGGCACATTCAGAATTTATTTAAAATTTTGATCTAGTCACACTGTCAGACATAACAAGGTTAAAAACTGTCTAAACTTGTCAAAATGTAAGCTCAGATTCAAAAAAAGAGGTAGAAATGTAAAACCCACTGAACTTGATGTTCCTGGAGGACCATAATTCACTACGTTATTGTAAAAGTACAGCACCTGCACCCCTGAGGCAAAGGCTGCAGGTGCCCGGCAGGTCCGTGCCCAGGTGTCCTCCTTGTTTGTTTTCCCAGGCCCAGACTGCGAGCTCCTTAAATTCTGTCTGCACTCTTGGAGCCTTTCTCCCCCCAAATCAACAAGCTACCCTGTACACAGAATCCTTCACCTCTGCCTCTAGCAACATCCACTTCCTCAGATTTGTGCACATTATGGTGCCCCGCTGGCAAGTGCTTAATGCCCCCCAATGGGAAGTTACAGATGTGAACTGATCATTTAAAAACTGACCTCGTGGACCAACATAAAATATCAATTGCAGAGTTACATACATTTTTTGGTGTTGCTATTGTTGCTGCTTTTATCACAATGGCAATTTACCAGGCTCAAAATCTGAATGTCAACATGATAGATAACCTCTTGGGTGACAGAAACTGGAGACTGCAAGGTGTGATAAGGAATTTCAACACTGCTCACCCATTCAGTGGCCTCAATTTCAAAAGCAGATATAAAAAAACCTTTGAAGACAGAGACAAAGGATAATCGAAGAGAGGAGTGGGGAAAAGTTAAATGGAATACGCTCTGTAATTTCTTCTACAGACTTATTCCTGAACTAGAGAGAAAAGCAAGACAAAAAAAAAAAAAAAATCTTTGGATCACTTATTGTAACCGAAACCACAAGTTATAATACTCTCAAGAGATTCTAACTATCCAGACATCTGTTGGATAACAAATTCAGCCAAACATGCATCTTTAAAGAGGTTTATAGATTACACAGTGACAGCTTTATGATCAAGAAAATAGATAATTCAACCAGAGGCAGAGCTAACCTGGATTCATTGCTTACCCACAGAAACCTACTCAGGATACATCACCACCACAGGAAACATGGTAGCTGGGCGTATGAGTTATTTAAAGACTGCCAAATATTAAAAAAACCTGCTTCAAACTTCTCAAATAAAATATATTTTGAATAACTACTTGATTTAAGTAACCAATCTCTCCATTAAAGCAAAATATATTTGAAAAATATTCAGTTAGAGTGAAGTCTGTTGTGTCTATATTAATTCCTGCATTGCCAGCCGAAACTTTTCATCCTGCTTCTATGGGTTGGCAACACAAGCTTGCTCTCGGACACGCTCCAGAAGAATCTGTCTAATCTGAGCAAACATAAACAGGGCTTCAAAGATTACGAAGATGCCTAAGTATCACCTAATACTGCCACAGTAAAGCAGGCATAAAAATAAGCCTCAGATCACACAAAACATTCATGAAGTTAAACCCCCAGCATAGCAGATCCAAAATAAAAAACCCGGCATATTTTGTCACTCATCAATCCTTTACAAGATTTTTTTGGTCTCTTTTTGCCAAGGAATTCAGAACATGTTGGCCACAGACAATTGTTTGTGAAACCCTATACGTAGTATGTATTCATAAATAGAACAAAAAGAGAAACGTTGGGTAGGCTGAAAGGAATATAGGGTATTTGTAAATTCCTCAGGTTATATAGAATTTTTACATATAATCTTTGCAACCTATTTGAAAATCAAAGTAAAGTTGTCTAGAAACAAGTTCTGAAACAGATTGCTTCATCAGAGCTGTTCTTTTAGATGTACTCTTATATATAAGCAAGAGAGGCTCGGTGCCTGTGGCTCAATCGGCTAAGGCGCCAGCCACATACACCTAAGGTGGCAGGTTCGAATCCCCAGCCCGGGCCCACCAAGCAACAATGATGGCTGCAACCAAAAAATGGCCAGGCGTTGTGGCGGGCGCCTGTGGTCCCAGCTACTTGGGAGGCAGAGGCAGGAGACTCACTTGAGCCCAGGAGTTGGAGGTTGCTATGAGCTGTGATGCCATGGC